>JAMKCH010039956.1:0-13409 GCA_023653785.1 Ophioderma brevispina
CCCTGGGGTATTTAAACATGGGCCCTAGGTATGTGTCAAAAGTTTACTAACACTGCATGTCACGTCGATAAGGTTCGCGACGGAACTACAGCCCCGTCAACGAATCGCGAAAGCCGAGACGCAAAATTCTAGTTTACAATGCAGGGAGTTTGCATGAAGAGACTTCCCCAAAAAAAATGTGACCTAATGACCTCTGACTTCTGTGGTTTTATTACACAGATAAGTGTCTGCAGCTATTTAGCTAGTAATTTACAAATGCAGGGAGTTGCGTTTGTGAAGCGCCAGCAAAAAAAAGTTTTATGGTGCCCTAATGACCTCTGACTTCTGTGGTTGATTACACAGGTGAATTGTCTGCAGCTAATTAAGCTAGTAATTTACAAATGCAGGGAGTTGCGTGAAGAACTATCCCCACAAAAAATGTGGACCTAATGACCTCTGACTTCTGTGGTTGATTACACAGGTTAAGTGTCCTGCAGCTAATTAAGCCAGTATTTACAAATGCAGGGATTGTGTGAAGCGACCAGCAAAAAAAAATGTGACCTAAAAATGACCTCCTGACTTCCTGTGGTTGATTACACATGTAAGTGTCTGCAGCTAATTAATCTAGTAATTTACAAATGGTGGGAGTTGTGCGATGAGCTAGCCAAAAAAAAGGAACTAATGACCTGGATGTTCACGTTGATCTTTGTCATTTGTGCGTCTCTGATGCAGAGATATCCCATAGCAAAATATAGACAGGTATCGGGATATTATCCGATATTGCTACGACAGTATCTGGATAGTTTTCACATGCAATTTTTTGTCCATATATATGGTCATGGCTCGGGGATAGTATCGTAAGTATCGCTATTCAGGGGGTAGCAGTATCGGAAATTACTAATCCCCTACTCGTATCGGATACAATCCCGCTACTAGTATCGGCTCTATCCCGCTACTATTATCATCCGATACTATCCCTACTAGCTATTAGCGGGATCGTATCGGATATGCTATAACCGGAACAGTATCGGGATAGTTTTCACCTGCAAATTTTTTGTCCATAATGTAACATTGCTCTGGATAGTATCGAACGTATCCACTATTCTACAGGTAGCTAGTATCGGATAACATCCCGCTACTATATCCGATACTATTCCCTCTACAGTATCCGATACTATCCCGATACTATAGTATCCGATACTATCCCGATAGCACCTCTTTTCCATTGTCTTTGTCATTTTCCTTCCCGCCAAAACGTCCCCAGAAGGGCGGCCATTGTTGTTCTTGTAGTTGAAATTTCCTTCTGTTATGTATGAGGCACCTCTAAGAGATACAGTAGTTCAGTTACTACATTTAAGTTCAATACTTCACAATGACACTACAAATCGCATGGAAATACATGAAGTAGTAGTGCATGTAGGGCTTAAACCTGATTCAAAACTATTCAACAGGTAGGGTTCTATACATGCCTTGCTTCAACAAATATCAGCCACCTGCAAAGAGATATTATAAACATGCATGCATCAATTTGATCAACCAATGAGCCTACATGTATAATTGCACCATGGCCTGCACACTATATGGGCATGCAGGAAGCTTTAGTTGAACAAAATGTATGGGTTTCTTCTTTTGTGTCACAACTAACCTTTCATAGATTATATAAAGCACCATGCAGATAGCGCTCACAGCACAAATATAACAGTGAACTGGTCATCGCCCCCAAACCAGTCTTCTCCATGCCATGCCAACTCGCCCCCACTGCCAAAGTCGCCCCCAAACAAAGTCGCCCCCATGTCAAGTCCCCCCCCCTGTAACCAAGGTCGCCCCCAAACCAAGTCGCCCCTGCCAATTCGCCCCCAACACACCCTAGTCGCCCCCAACTCACACCAAGAAGCGCCCCCAACTCACACCAAGTCGCCCCCCACTCACCCAAGGAAATCGCCCCGCCACTGCTCATGCCTACCTGCCCCCTAAGGCCGACTCAAATGTTGTATTTGGACTCGTGTAATTTGTATTTCAATGTGGGTACTTTTTCAAGGAATAGGCGGGTGGTCTCCGCGGAAAATATACGTATATATTTAACTTAGTTTGTCGCTGCATGCATGGCTGGATCAAGGTAGCCTCTTCATATAATTTGCACAGAGATTTTGAAAATCAAAAGTATAAAAACGGAGTTAGTTTGTCAATGCCACCTATAATACTAGCAAATCAGGCTCATTCTTTTAATCGGAATGACGTTTTCGTTAGGACCGCTCTATTTTAGATGATGCGCGTACACCCTATGAAAACATTCATCACGGTATTATAAGTTCCTTTTGCAAATAGCACATGGTGCCGGTGGCAATATTGGCATGATGGATGAATGTTTATTTAAAAAAAAAAAAACAACTCATGTTCAAGTGGAGTCTATTTCGTCACTACTTTTCATTGTTTAAAATATACACACAATAGAATTCTAAACTGTTTGGTATTGGAATTTACATTTATAGACAAGCCGGTAGGGTTGCAAAGGGGGGAAAGTTTCCGGGGAATTTTGGCAACTTTCCCGAACCAACTTTACGGAAATTTTGAAGGGCCTGGGAATATTGGGACTATTTTTCGGAAATTTTCAATTTTGGTATCTTTTAAGTTTAAAACATTTACAATCATTTTATCCCCAGAAACTTAAAAAACCCTGTTTCGCTCTTGGCCTTTCTTTCAAAGTATTTACGTTTTGGTGGCTGAACGTGACATATTGCTACAAGTCCAATTATACTTATCTAGAGTGTCCCTACACCAGTTAAGCTCTAGGGACTTTAACTCACTGGAAAGTTGGTTTCCCTGAAATCTGGGCAAAGTACTATTTTGACATTTTTTACAAAACTTTGTCCTACAATAAATGGTCATTTTGTTTAAGTGTAAATTTAAATTTTTCAATTTTATATACTTAATTCCTCACAAAATCTTACATTCTAAAATAACAAGGAATATTAAAAAATTCTTAAAATGTAAACATTTTTAATTAGTCTGCTTGTAAAATATTTAATGCACTTTTCTTTGGATTTATTACTTATATATTGATATTTTGCAGGCAATAACTTGAACAAAAATGGGCTTTACAAACCAGTTAGCAAATGAACGGGAATTAGTATAATTCGTACACAAAAAGATTTACAACATGCATGCAAATTTTCAAAGCCAATTGTCTGATTTAGATTTTGGGGAAATCCCCATTTATTATAGCCCTTTTTAATAGCCTGTTCAGTAGCATTTGGATTGATCATAATGTACATAAGATCAACCCAAAATGGGCTTACAAATAAAAAAATGTGGAAATCTGGTTGCAAAAAAAAATCTAAATTAGCTGGAGGCTGAATTTCCACCGGCAAATGTTCATGCCTGTTGACCGGAGCAGTCAAAAAACCATTTAAGTACGCTGATTTTTGAATTTCTCACTATGGGTCCACAAGACCTTGAGTGATAGAAAAATAAAAAAATACATCACGTCCCCCGAACAATAGTGTCGTCGGCCGTCCCGGTTTGGCGAATAGGCCCAATGTCACATGAGTCACCAACACATCACCCCACTATGCCCCCTCCTTTAAAACCAAGATATACATCCTTGTACCCGTAAAACTCATACAGCATTCAATAAATAAATTAACATTTTTGACCACAGAGTTATCTCTATGTGCCTTTTGCAATTCTGCAGACACACACAAAAGTACCCTAAACATGTAATTTTTTTTGTAAAGATTTGGTGGTTATATTCATTTTCTCATTTGTTTTGTTAAACATGCTTTGTTTTTGGCTTGTATGGTTCTTCTGATCATTCAGTGTGAAATATCCTAATATGAACAAAAGGACCTTATTTTTTTTTGTATTAATTCAAAAGATTGAAATTCCCAATATTCCTTAAAATTTCCTAAAATTCCCATAAATTCCCGTAAATTCCCAAAATTTCCATGAAATTTCCCGCTCTGACACAAATTCCCGGGAATTTGCAACCCTACTAGCCGGGCCATTGGTGTCAGTTAGCAACTAATGTAAATACACAGCTAAAAACAGGATGTGCGATCGAGAGGCCTCTATAATCAAACTGAATGCCAACCCAATTTGCAAACCGAATCAATAATAATATGGAGTGTGATATCTTGTTGGATGCATGCTCGCGAGAATTAAATGATGGGTATGCCATGAAGTATATTTCCTGGGTATGCAGATAAAAATTAATCTGGGCAATTTTTTTTAGGAATACTTTGATAAAATTGGGTTTACTTAACTATAAAAACTGTAAATAGAATCACATCAAATATGTTGTTACAAGTTTAATGTTGAAAACTACATTGGACTCATCAAAGTAAACATCTGTTTCTGTGACTGAGCGTATTGTTTTGCGTAATTTTCAATTTTATGAGGCATAAATAGTTTAGTAATAAATTGCATTGGAACTTATTCATACTATAAATTTGTATAATGTTGTGTGTATGTATGTATGTATGTATGTATGTATGTATGTATGTATGTATGTATGTATGTACTGAAATATATATTTATAAGAGAACATTATCTATACCTCATTAAATGTGCGAGGTCTTCTTAAAAATGTGAGGACACTTTAGAGTGTCCCTCACATTTTTTCTCTAGATACAACCTCTATATAATAGACGATTACGGTTTATTCCGTTTATATTTAAATGTTTAAAAAAAAAAAAAAAAAAGTGAAATTATACTGTTAAGACAGTGATATAGAGAAAAGAAATATATAATGTTTAAGACAGTTATATCTGAGAAAGTTATAGTTTTAAGACCTTATATGAGAGAAAATATATGTTTAAAACAGTTATATAGAGAATTTATAGTTTTAAGCACTTATGATAGAGAAATGTTATAGTGTGAAGACACTTATTTGTTCCTTGTGGGGGAGAGAGAAATGAGAGGATGAAAGACACGTATATAGAGAATTTATAGTGGTTTGAAGACATTAGATAGGAGAAATTATGTATTGTTAAGACAGGGTTAGAGACGAACTGTATAGGATTAAGACAGTTATATAGAAAAAAATAAAAAACTTAAAAAAAGCAAAAAATAAAAAAAATTTATAGTAAAAACACGTTCTATAACCGAATAACCTCAATTTAGACATATAGAGTCCTCTCTTAATAGAAATTCCTCTATAGGTGTAGTATGTATGTTAATAAAAGGCTCCATCAGTTTTGGTCTAAATTGCGCCAAATTCACAAGAAAGGGGCATGAGGGATACCGGACAGGTCGAAAACGATCTCTCGGACGAAATCCGTTCAGAAATGGCTAAAAAATCAGCGAAAATATAGGTAGGTGCTATGGTAAATACCATTTGGTATAACCGTTACTAAAAAGAGCGTACTATGCGCGTTGAGGACGACGTCTTTACGCATGAATCGCTACTAACAGTGCGTACTCGCTGCGCGTTGTGACGAGCGGTCGCATGAGACGCTATATCGACGGCGGTTACGCGGTGAGGACGCTATAGTCGCCACGGCAAAATAATAAGCTCGCTTATGATAGTGCAGATGGTGTGGGGTCAAATTATAAACACATGTTATTTCGCTTTGATGAACGTATTGTATATGGGATATTACGGGTTAGGATACGAGTAGTTTAAGAAGAAACTTAAAATATAGGGAAAGTTACAGGAGAAATATTTATGTTTAGGCATTTAGAAAAGAAGAAAATCAGGCATCCTAGGCCTAAGGTACAGGATATGCTGGAAATACGGGAAAATACGATTAAGGGATGTTGTGGTGTTGAAGGGGGTTCATAAAAATGCCGGATGGCGAGAAGTTTATCGGGATTTTGAGGAGTTATGAGAAAAAGCATGTGGAACTGACGGTGCCCCAAGGGATTACTTTTGAGAAAAAACAAAGGTTGACACACGGAAACGAGTTGGTTGCGGTGGTCTCGCAAGTGTGTGAGCGCTTCAGTTTCAGTGATCGCTCGGTTCAATCAACAGAGGAGACCGACGCCTCGCTAGTATATCTTAATATGAAACAAAAAAGAAGGTGGTCAAGATCTATTCAGAGCGAATTAAACAAAATGTGCGTTTCCAGAGCAATGTTTAGTTTTTTGTCAAGATTAATTTTGAGGACATTGATTCCATACTAATATATTAATCGAGTTGGTTATCTACTTGTATTAGAAGACAAATATTTTCAGCAAATCATTTGATAACTTGGAATATTATCAAAAGCCAACTTGATAAAGTGTGGCGGTTTGAAAATATACCTTCTGAAAAAATTGTTACCAAAAATGCGAAGGACAGCTTGACACCTTGTTCTTATCTTCCTCATTTAGAAGCACACTTTAGAATTTTGGCTTGATATTTAATATTTAACTATAACAAACAAAGTAACAATGAAGTCAAATTCCATCCGTCGGCGGCTCAGAAGAGGTATTTCATTTTTTACAAACGTGGAATGGTATTTCTGTACCTTATCAGCCTCTTTTGTCAGCCTCAACACTCGGAAGATTTAACTTGGCTGCTTTTTTTCGTAGCACGTCACGCATCTTCAACGGTGATAAGAATGTGGTAAAGGTGCATAGTGAAGTTTAGAGCTGTTTTCCAAAATGTCAATTGGCCTCCGCCCCCCCCCCCCCGAATTAAAAAAGTCGGCGCCGCCACGGAATGATGAAAAAAATATGTAGCGTGCGTTTTTATATATAAAAATACTTTTAGATTCGTTGCGGATTACCTCCCTGCCGGAAAATAACCCATGTACATTGTATTCACTTCAAATGGCGTGGAAACTCACTGGTAACCAGTGTCCGGAAACTTGGTCCGCATTCATACGTGCGGGATGAACAGATTATCCACTCAATGTTGGACCAATATTAAAATAGCTGGCCGACAAGGGTCGGTAGTTCAATCATGTATTGGTTAATGGGGGAATGTTTGGTGCCTGTCATCAATAATTTGATTAGGGGCTCTGAGCTCGCCATCGCACTGCATGCATTCCCAATCAATAAGACAAAAGTGGGAGTTTCAAAGTTTCCAAAAAATGGGTAATGTTTTCAGTTTTTATAAAGTTTTGAACACACCGGCAATTTAGGCCTACTAACAGAAAAGGGTACGCTTCAAAAGAATTACTTCCAAAAGATTTAAAATAATGTTTACCGGAACGATTTAAAATGAAAGTTTGGGTCTACTGAACAGCACGTATATGGGGGTTCTGGGAGTATGTTCATATGGGCCTCTGGCCTATGAGTGTGTTGTTTGTATTATGGCTAAATGTATAGGAGTCTATTTTTGCACATTTATTTTATTAAACATTTTATTTCTCATATTCATCAAAACCAAAATATTCTCTTTTGAAAAGTGGTAGTCATGAAAAGCCACTGTTGGAAATTGGATGGTTCGGGATTGACATCATCATCGATTTGCGGGCCTTGTCGTTCACGATATCGGTAATTGGTCCCCTACCAAGTTGTTCCCTCGAGGAGTGGATGCGATCGATCGGTCCTGACCTGGCTGAGGACTCATTCAAGAATTACATTTTTGTAGAAATAAAGAGACTGAAAATATGAAAAATAAACTCCATGTTTAAACAACGCGCCCCCAATAAAACGATGTAAGCGCTTACAACAGCCTGTCCCGAATTCAAAAGTGAAAAAGGAATTGAAAAGGAGGATTGATTGACGGAGTGGGTCGAATAAGACCATCATCAATCCATGGACTTCGGGTCAGTAAGTCGCAGCCTCTAGTCAGAGAGAACGTTCATGTTTGGCTGCCAAAGTGATGACGTCAGCTTACAACTTTAAAAAAGTATCAGAAATACATTTATGTGTCTAAAACATAATCTACAGTACTTCATGTTTATTTGTTATCACAGGTATTTGCTATTATAGGGCATATTTTAAAATTATGAGATTGGCTTCCATTTTGAATTTAAGTTATGACTTAATGTTAAAGTGCCATTACACTTGTTTATGGGATCCTATAAGTATATGTCTAAATCCATTAGTTTGAAAATATAGGGTGAATAGATAATTATCAGTTATGGGGACGGCGCCATCTTGGATTTCTCAAAATGCCCAAGGATGCCCAGGTGGCACCGGCAGATTCTTATTCTACACATCCAATTATCATTTCAGCCAAAAAACTGTTGTATATCCTCACCTTACGGTCAGGCCATAACTAGGACCATATCTCTCCGACTATCTTTAATTCCAGTGGAAGAAATAAAAAAATCGCCAAAGGGACACCAATACCATGAGACTTTTAAAAGAAAATGTTAACAGCATAAACATATTAACTCGTGCACCTGCAGGCGATCAAGTCGCTGCAAAGATAATATGATCAATTTATTTTTTAGAAACATTAAAAATTATTTCTTTTCATGGATATTCAGAATCATCTTCAAAATGCACTTAACAGGCATAGTCTTTGATGGGGTTTTTTTGTTAGATGGCTGTGAAGCCATCTTAAAAGCCACTGATTTACGTGTTATAACTATATACAGAATTGTCCAGGGCCGTGGAGTGTATAAGTTATTGAGCAAAAATTAGTAACCAATTACTCATTTTTACACTGTGAGGTATAATTGATGTTGTATTGTATTCTGATACTTAAGTAAATCCATCAATGAAGTTAATAATTCAAAGTTATAACCAAAGAAGTGACAATTTGTTCAAAAAGAACACAAAAAATTCGGATAATGTAGTATCTTATTTTCACTCAAATCAGATAGTTAAAAAACATCGTATTCATTAATCTCAATATATAGGTTTCCCAGTTTAAAAACATTCATTATATTTCATCATCTCGCTAATTGTTTTTCGTCACAAGAAAACGGAAACGTTGAGTTGGTAAAACAATTTCGTCTTGGGCAATATATTAAAAATTTGATCAATGAAATAACTGTATTCTCTGCACATTTTAATCAAGATCAATTTCATTTCGTCGTGTCCTGACCAATCATGGAAGTACAAAGCCATTTCGTTTTTGGTCATTTTATATTTCACATTTAGCTCAGTATATTTAGTCTCGGGTGGTGTATGCATAGTCATGGAAAAGAGGTAGGCTATAACATCAGTAAAATGTATATGAAAGCGATCGAGCGTAGATTCTTGGCGTTTCGGTCACCGCATTTTCTGTTCTGGTTTGTGCCTCATTTTCTTCCTTTCGTTACCTCCTCTTTACTTGTCTACATCTCATTTTCTTTCTTTACTTCCAAAATCATTTTTAAAAAATTTCTTATTTCCTTTTGATTTTCTTATCTTTTTCTTGATTCGTTGTGCTCGGTATATTAATAAATGTCAGGAAAAATTATAACATATTTTGCTGATGTTTCAGGCCTAGATTTTTAGTAAGGGCTTATAACATACAGCACACGAGAGGAACTATATACTGACCGTACAGTGAAATTATATGACCAAAAGCGAAATGGCTTTGCTACATTCAGATGACGGGCCATGGACAAGACGAAATTAAGTTGATTCTTGACCAAAAATGTGTGAAAATAAGTTCATTTATTTGATCAAAATGTTGAATATAATTGACCAAAGACTAAATTGTTTTTAAACAAATGCCCCATTTCCGTTTTACTTCGGAGAAACCAAAATTAAGAGATACTGAAAATAATGGAAAATGTTTTAAACTAACTGGAAAACCTATATTATTTTGAAAGAAAAATATTTAAATTTTCTTATGTGTCCTATATGGTTGGTTTGTCCTATAGTTTCATCCGTAAGGTAGCGTATTATGTGTGGTAAAAGTATACTATTTATTTCATAAGCAGGGATCCGAGTTCGGAATTCACAATTAGGTAGGCATAACTGTATAACAATTTATTACATGATGATATTATTATTTAGTAATTAAAAAAAAAAAAAAAAAAAAAAAAAAAAAAAAAACTTTTCTTTTCCCTCTTTCCCCCCAAACATAAACATTTGAGTTCAGCAACTTGATTAATTAAATGGAGTAACTTGAGAATTTCTTCTGACATGTGTACGGACTAAATAACGCAAACAGAATGTGATTTGAGTAAAGTAGAAAATATATTATACAGTTGTAGTGATTCAAACATTTTGAGGTGTCTCAATTAAAAATACATGATAGTGGAAATTAAAAGCGTCCCCAGATATCATGGATTCACGCGGCCCGGATCAGCGTGACCCAGCTCAACTAATCCCGACACCTAAACCCATTACCAATGACTGGCACAAAACGAACGAAAAGATTACTCCATTGACATTACTAAAATTAATTGCAAAACGGGTTAAACTTATTTGAAGTAAATTAAATGAAGTTTATTATTGTGAGTGTGGTTGCAGAATATAGCCGAAAGATGATGATAATGAAATGTCTTATTTAAACCGACAATTGAAAATACAAACCGAAAAATTCGTAACAAAGGCCGAACGTAAATGTTATAGCAAGCCGCTTTGTGGGCTTTATGTTTTAAAAACGATTTTTGGACAAACAGTCTTAAGTCGCAATATTGTATTCTTAAGAATGTTATGGTACGATATGTAGGTTAACGATTCGATCCACTCTTATTTTTTAAATTATTTGACACTGGCATGACATTTCATTGAAACAAAATATCCGTACACATTTTATTCAATATTATCAAAAGAAAAGAAAAAAAAATGGATTTCCCCTCGTAACCGGCAGCTTGAAGTAAAAGAAAATTTTCTAACCTAAACCTGGTTTCTCTTTTGAGGTAAAAATCTCCTCGATTAGTTGCCAAACACAATGTTTTTCGTGAAAGCAACAGGGAAAAAATTCAAAAAAAAAAACATAGTTAAGTATTTGAACTGTATGAGGTCCCAATCGGCCAGCATGTCGTGCACTGCAGAAAAGTCAACTCTTTAAAAAAACTGTGTTCTCGGTTTATTCACTTCAGGTGTGTTTAATATAGGTTTTCCCGGTCAATTGTTTCGTAGTGTTAGCACACAAAAAATAATATGTGGTAATTTCGCACGTTTTGGGGTTTTTGTCCCAACGGACGTACAATTGGATTATGAGCGCTCCTATTATTAGTATATAACCTATAATATTGTTCAATGCCGAAATTGCTGATGAAGGAATGATATTCCCCGCATATAGTATATGATTAAAGCGGAAATATGCTAAAAATAAGAACAATTTCTTTCTTTTTATCTCATGGCGAATAGAAACATGAACAGTAAGCAAATCCAATTGGAAACGATTAAGAACGTAAATTGCAAAATTGACAGGAAAAACCTATTGGCGAGCATGATAAATTTCCCAAAATCTATTTAAAAAGGGGCAATTTTCTTGAAATGTCCTCGTTCTCTTTAAAGATTCCAATTGTGGTTCTTAAAAGAGCTTATACAAGATCTTTTTATGCGTACAGGGGAAAAATGGACGGAAGGGTCAATAGTATTTTAACTTTCATTTTGAAAATAATTTGCGACAATACAATTTCCATAAAAACCAAAAATCCTTTCGGTCGGTCATATATTCAACTTTTTTACACATCCTACCGGGCCATGTCTCCTATCTCGCATATAAAATATTTATGTTTTATCTTGCTACAAATTTCGATTTATAGTGACATTATTTTCTTAATAACAAAAATAGGTTTTCTGTATAAAAGCGCTGATTTTTGCACTGATCAATGCTTTCTATCAATAATATCTCCATCCGAAAAAATTAAGCTGAGAAATGTTGTTTTATACAGAAATTGTGAAATATTCTTAATTTGTAATTGGAAGAAAAAATACGACATCAGCCCATGTTGTAAAAGCCAAATACAACGTAAGAAATGTTTGAGTGTCACTATATTAAGGGGTTTGGGTCATATATAATTCCCGCCATATTTTCCTTTCAAATTCGCAAAAACACGGTTTCACACTGAATGAAAAATTCAAGAAAAAAAATGGGGGTCACCGGTGTCACTTTTCGAGTTAAAACCATTACCAAAATACACATTTTCGCACCAAATTAACTGACATAAGTCTATGGAAAAATCATTTTTTTCGAGGATCATTTTTGGTATAGCTAAAAATGTAGCCCTAATGTTGTTGTGATTTTTTTCTATAAGGCGCATCATGGAGGCCCTTTGCGTATTGTCCCGAAACCTATAGGCCCTACATCAAATAAAAATTAAAAATATATTATAAAAACTGTTCATTTTGTGCGGAGATATGTGATTTTATTTTAGCACCGCGTTCCGAAGCTAAATCCTCTTTTTTATTCCATCTAATTTGATGCACCTAACAGAGATATTGGCAATTGAAAACAAAGGATAAAATAACATTTGAAGGTCATTAACGGAACTTAAAGCGGCATGATCCGATTTAAGTCTATAAATTTTTTTCGTGGTAGATGGGCTTCCCAAAACCCAATATGTAAAGTTTCGGACGGATATTTCAACCGTTTTGAAGTGATGAGCTAGCTACAAACGTGATGTTGTAATCCAGAGGTTACAGTTTAAATTAATATTGGTCGACCCAAAACGGGACATTTCGCTCAAACTCCAAACCAAAAAATCCTAGCCCTATATTTCCACAGGGTAAATGGAGAAAATAGTGGAAAATTTACTACTGAGACTAAGGGGACAGCTACAAGTCTCTGTTGGGGAGGGCCAATTTTCTCTTACCCCATTCATCACTGCCTCCAGATGCCGGGAGGAACACAATGAATAAACTAGTATAGCAAAGAACAATAAAAGAACGATGGTTGCAATGCTTCAGTTACATGTATTTTAACGCTGCCATCAATTTCATTTTATCCACTTGACCTGGTATTGCGACCGGAAAAACCTCCCATTCACGCTGGGTTACCATACTGCCACAGGGTTCGGCCATGATCATTATTGCTATCCGCCCATTTTTGATTTTTACAATTTTCATACTTTGTGTGGATTTGAAATAAAGATGATGTTTCTTCAAATTTTTTAACTTAAATTGATCCTTATCCATTATCTTTCATATAAAACATGTCAGTGGCTTGTCTCCACTAATTTTTTTTACTATTTTTGTAAACACCTAAAAACAATAGCTTCACCGGCCGCATCTTGGATTTTAGCCAAATTTTCATCAGATTTGCTAGTTGTGTTGCATTTTGAAACCATGGACAAATTTTTTCTTCAAATTTTCAGCCATCTTGGAAACGAAACCTGTGACTGATTTTCAACAAGTCGCATCTCTGCGAAGGTTTAATGCATCCAATGCATATTAGTAAATATAGCCGGTGATCCACCCTAATTGCAATGGCGCGCTCGTGGTTTATCATTATCTTGCGTGAAAAAGCTTGCTACGCGGGATGTACGCTCTTGTCTGTTAAGCGCGTGCATTAGACGCTTCAGGCTGCGGAAGACATTTGGAGATATAGGCGGGGGCGTGAGAGCAATAAACAGAGACCCGGAAAAAATCTCTATCCACCATTGTGGTATCAGTTTATGTCAAAGTTTCTACACTAATAACCATATCCAAATCCGCAA
>JAMKCH010039957.1:0-56883 GCA_023653785.1 Ophioderma brevispina
CTCGATTTTAAATTTTCCCCTGTACTAACATTTTCCCCCTTGAAGAAGGGGGCATCAGTAGGAAAATTTGCACCCCATCATTTTCTGACAGTTTAGGTCCTATTGAAACCCAAACAGCAACAAAATCAATTTTAGCATGAAAATCCTACGGGAATACACACCAACCCACACTATAAACCCTATAGAAAAGAAGAATTAGTCATGCAGAAAGAAGAGGATTCCACTGATTTCAATCTGTTTGATTGTCAATAGAGTTGAGTTGAAATGTTGAGTTGGGCGGCGTCTATCGGCTGCTGAAGACCATTCACGCCGCTGTCCTGTTGACAAACAACAAACACGCAAGAAAGGAAAAAACTTGTCCAAACAATAAGGACAAAAACCATCGTAAGACAAGATAGGGTCATTAAACCTGCAGACAAATACTGAAGTGATTACTGTACCCCTCAAAAAATTTAAACAGATTTACATTGATCAAAGCATTTCCTAACGACCTAATTAAAATGTTCCCTGGGTCACCTTCCAAAGAAACACTTTCCCTAGACTTATATGGCTACCTTAGTTTCACGTCAACACTTCTTAACATACCAAATGATGTCAAAAAACGGTGCTAGGAACCTCCTAGCAGAAACCGCAAATATTTTTTTCCTATTACCCTCATTTTTTTCGAGAAGTTCCTTCCTCTCTGTTTCATTTTTTTTACAAATTAACAAAAAATGTCTCACATCCTCCAATATCAAACATGTGTCACGCTTACCAGTCGGGTGTTTATATGGCCTCTTCCTTGTTCCACTCCAGGAAGGCATATGGTATTCTGGCAACTGACATTAGGGGCAACTTCTTTCTGAATACCTTTTTAGATTTAATTCAGTTATCTTGTCACTCTAATAATATAGCGACATTCCCCTCTCTTTTAACCTCTGCCATGGAAGGGCAACTTTGGTAATGATTGTCAATAGGATTTACTGCAACTTTTAAATCCAGGGGTGGGTTCGGTCAAGTGGGCATATCTTCAACAATACGCCATCAATCGCCACAAATGAGGTGTCAAAATACGCGTAAATAAACACCGCTTACATTTATATTCCAAAATGTATAATACGATGTATCGTTTGAACTTGACGGACAAATTTCAGGGGTGGGGAGTTACTTTTTTGGGTGTGTTTTATTTGAGCTTGTGTCAAGAAAACTACACTTTGTGTACTTTTAATCTGTGTTTTGTTTCTTTTGCCAAGTTGGAATCTTTTGTGAGCTTCAAGACTGCATAGTACGGTACTTGAAACAACTCTGTCCATAAACGTGGCACAAAAGCAAGTGAGATGAAACAAACACTATTGGAAAGCCCGATGTGAAAGCAAATGTAGTCCGCCGGGAGCCACAGTCCGGGCTCCATAGACGATAACGGAATAAAGCGTGAAACTATAAAGCATAAAGAGTTGCTCTATTCTTTACCGTTGTAGCCGGACTATGAGTACGGCGGACTATAATTACTTCTACACCGGTCTTCCTTCTTTGACATTATGCCAAGTAAGAATGACTTATTTTAAAATTTCATATTTAAACATTTTTTCTCTGATTGTACCGGTGTGAAAGTAATCATAGTCCGGCAGGTATCATAGTCCGGGCTCCATAGACGACAACGAAATAAAGCGTGAAGCTAATGTTGCGTTAAGAGTCAACTGAATCGATTGCCCTATTGTTCACCATTGTTTCCGGACTGTGAGCCCGGAGGACTATATCTCCTGCCACACCGGTTTTTTTAGACATGCTGTATAGTGCAGAGCATGATTAGTAAAATCAATTTCGTATTTACAAGTTCGTTAAAATCTCGTTACCTGCACAATGAACATCTTTTTCTCTACAAACGTGCCAGAGAGGTATATGAAATCTTTACTATTGTGATTGCAATTAGTAACTACGGTGCTGTAATGCATTAATTCACATTTAATATACTGCAATTTAATTAATGATTAAATGTCGAAGTTATTGTTAATTTGTGATAAACATACATTTTTACTTATTTTTTTTTTTTAAAAGTTTGATGAAAGTATTTCAAATAAAAGCGGTAGAATATAGTAAAATTGATACAGTTCAAAGTAATTTTGAAAAAAAATGATACAATTAATAATCAGTTACTGGTATAGCCCCAATTACTTAAACATGAAAACCATATAAAAATAAAAACAACACTTTGCGCATTCTTCCAAACATAATGCGCAACAGCTAATTGCTTTACATAAACTCAAAATTTAATTATGAGCAATCACCAAAATACTAACTGTTACTTAAAGGGATAAGCAGCGAAAATGCGAAAATAAAAACAAATGTGGAAGAGCATTTTAGCTTATAAATCAAATATAAATATGTACAATTCCATTCTAACTACTTTAATGTAGGAACAAAAACACCAAATAGTGAAAAAAATGAAGTATTTGTCATACGTCTCCTGAAAATAGACATACAGCGAGAGCGTCTCAATATCTACACTACACAGCTGATTTTGGTTTACACCAGTACAGAATAAACAAAGACTAATGTTTGTATTTGAGATCAAATTGTACATGACATGGTGCACAATTATGCTTATGAATTTGGGGTATTCGCAGGGAAAGGCTTTTTTTTGATATCAAGTCGGAATTTTTATACGCATGTATAGCACTTACAGAATCAGACAAAATGTACTGTCTTGTGTTTAATACACGGATTTCAAGCCAACCACTTGCAGGTTATATTAGCACATCCATGCGAGTAACAAAAAACAAAATACGAATTTTGATTTGTTTTTGATGTTTTGGATCAGCAAATCGCTCCTTATCCCTTTAAACACTTCACACGAAGCCTTTGCCCCAATAAAACAAATAGCTAACACATTTTCCTGTTAGATATTTAATCAAATCCTACTGAACATCCTCATAGTAAAGAAGAAGTTTTGGAGGGCAATGAGAATTATTTGTCACTACTAACTATATTAGTTCTCATATACCATATAAGCACTGAGATGTTATTCTCGGCAAATGATGTGGGAGCCTTCTCCTTGTCAAATACAGTACTTATGGGACTGCTAGATTGTACTGCAGCAATTGGGAAATAAATCAAAATATTGTAATCTTCATAGTAATCTGATAATTTAGACTACTATTTTACTGATATTCGATTAGATACTCTGGATAGGCTTGCCCATCCTTGAAGACCACAAACCACGTTGGGTTTTGGACATTGTCGACTGCACAGTCGTATGGGTTTCCTTGATTATTTGGATTCTGCGATGGAGATATCATTCCCTGTCGTCCTTGTTCTGGTACGCCAGTTAGCACCTTGCAAATGTACATATACTTACGTCCAGATGGACCTGATGCTGGTGCTTGATTTTGGTCTGCGACTGCGACGTTTGATCCAAAGTAGACACCCATTCCAAGATTGTTTCCTGAATCAAAACAAGATGCCCAAGTTAATCAATAAAGACAGTTTTGGTGTTTATCAGCTTTATCAATATGGTCGATATAATTTTAACGATATCCATTACCCTGGATTTATAACACATCGAACAAAGGGCGAGAGTTTGTAGTTTATAGAACCTCCTATAAATTCAAACTAAAATACTGCAAGTAAACTTGCGTCATCCTCCTAGCAAGATGGCAGTCTGGAACATGACCTCAGATGACCTTTGACCTTTGTCCATGACCTTTGACATTATCCACACATGAAGGAACACCTATTACACCTTAACCCTCGTCCACCTGAGCCATTTTTTTGTAACAAAACTCCCGAGGGATGGTTACCAACCCCCTGAGATTTTCGTTACTAAACTTCCGATTCTTATAAATCTGTTACTACAGGATAGCTTAGACTTTCCTCTTTCCATTGGTATCAAATAAGTAACAATAACCTCATTATGCTATGACGTCAAAAGTCGAGGAAAGTATGAAAAAATGGATATATGGTATAAAATTGATATTTTGCAATTTTACTTACTCAATCACATTATTATAGCACTAAAATGTTCTGTATATACAACTAGTCATTTCCCATCAAGTAGATCCAAAAACCGCGTGACAATCGGGTATTCCTAACCTTTTTTGGTGAAAAAAATGAATTTTCCTCTATCCCACATTGTGTATTATGGAAATTGGCGGTTTTGCTGACACGCGAACTTCATGACGTTATTCTGACGTAATTCTAGGCATTGGTATCAATGGAAATGGAAAAAGGAGGACCGTAGGACCTCCCCCCCCCCTCCATCACTTTGGTATCACCCTGTATCTTATCTATACAGGAGCGGAAAATGTCAATTGACAACTACACTAAAGAATTTTGTACCAAAATAGGGAGTTTTAGCAAGCCGGGGAAAAATTAGAAAGGGGGTAGGGGTGGGTCACTACCCCAAACCCCCTTCGGTAGACGAGGGTTAACCCCAAGTCTGGTGTAAATCGGACTTAACACCAAGGGGTCCCCCCAGGAAACCACTTTCCGGAGGGAATTAATTTTTTGCACGAAATGTATACGACATGGGAAGGGTCATAAGACAACCCCACATCAGCAATAAAAAAATTAAATTTGTATGAGCCTTGCGCTTACATCAAACTTTTTGAAAACTTCTTTTTTTCAATATATACTCTCGAAGACCCAAATTAGTTAACACAAAAACTTGTTTTTTTAGGGAATCCTTTATTTTTACGGGTGTTGCAAAATACACGTCATTTTCCCATAGACTTTGTATATTAACGGTTTAGCAACGTTCACGTTGAAATTGTTCTCAGCACATAAAGGGTTAATTATTTTAATGTTACTAATAATTGTTTACTTATTAATGATGTGTGAACATATATCAGCAAAAAAGATTTGCTTGGTTCTTTTATTTTAAAAATATTATCAGCTAACTTGCGTTAGTGCCCGGGGGGTCCATGGGACTCTCACAAAGAGGTTCATAACACCCCCCCCAAAAAAAAAAAAAAAAAAAAAAGGAGATGTGAAAAACGAAAAAAATGGCACACACACACATACACGAAAAACGGTATGGTTTTTTGCCTACTAAAGTAAACGTAAAGAATAGCCCCGTCATTACCTGGGGCCTTTGGCGATTAGAAAACAACAGTTTAGCATTTGCCTCTATTTCTCGTAAATTTTGGCTTGTTGATATTGCTAACACACACCCCATCCTCAGGAGTAAGGGTTCGGGACCGTCACCCGGGAGGCACTCACATACCTGCCCATTCTGATACTCAATAAACCCGGTCTTTTGTTTAATCTGGTACCCAATGACCCCTTTATCCATCTAGTACCCAATTACCATCTTTTTCATTTAGGACCCATGTTTAATCTGGTACCCAATGACCCTTTTTTTCCATCTAGTACCCAATGACCATCTTTTTCATTTAGGACCCATTGACTAGCCTTGATCAAGGCTGTCTGCTATGAACCAAAGCACTATTTATTTTCACACTGTATTGTATTATTGACATTCTCAATTATTGGAATATTGTGTTTGCGGGTTTGAAATCAGTGCTTTAGTAATGAAGGGACTATTCTGTCCAATAAATATTAAATAAATAAATTGGTACACTCCATGGTAGTCTGTTGTGCATACTGCATCCAGGAGCCTGCTAGTGTAGGTATAAAACCACAAATACCCATTGTGGTCAAGTGCAGTGGTTGTGCTACTCAGGGCGACAGCCTTGATTAAATTGCTTTGTGGTTTTAATCTCCCTATATAAAACTCCCAAAACAAATTCTTGCAAATGCAAGAAAAAGCTTGACAGATCGAAGGCGCTCTGCCTGAGTTGGACAAGTTTATTAAACTTGCTAGTGGACGCATAGGTGAAATTGGAGACATCAAAATTAGGTGCTTGAAAGAATGAATTCTCGCCATGGTATTGCTATTTCTTTGATATGATATGTGACATTATTTGTATCACACGTGTGAACCAATGAATGGTGTTGGTAGAGCGCCTTGAACAAGTCTACCCATTGACCCTCTTTTTTGCAGTAATGACGCCATTGTTTTAAAAAATGTGTACTTCTTGAGGGATTTTTTGTTGCAAAGCTGTAGGAGTCAGAGCAATTTAGTACAGCTATTAGTTTGGCAACATTGCAGTAACTGCTTGCTACCTAGCAAATTGTTAACCAACATTGAGAAGTTCGTTAGTTTGTTGAAACGTCGCAGTTTCCTTGATCAAGAAGTGGTCACACTATCTACATTCTGCACAACCTTATTCGGGCTTAATTGTAACTGTGTTAATCCCTCAAGAAGTACATATTTTGAAAAAATGCCGTCATTATTGTACTGCAAAAAGGAGGTTCAATGGGTAGCCTTGTTCAAGGCGCTCTACCAACCTCATTCATTGGTTCACACGTGTGATACAAATAATGTCACAGATATCAGGCAAAAATCATTCGAGGAGTGAAGCATAATCCCCTCCCCATATCTAAAGAAATAGCAATACCATGGCGAGAATTCATTGTAACTGTGTTAATTGCAACTGTGTTACTGTCCATACCTTGTCATCTTTTGCCATATGACTTTTTTTATGCAGCATAACAGAACCGGTGCCATTGATCCACATAATTTCCAAATTTAGCCAGTACCCAATGACCTTACCTTTGTTTTTTTTTTAAAAAAAGAAGTTTTGTTACTACTACTGAATGATCCCATTTTTCACGCATTAGTACCCAATGACCGTCTCTTTGCTCAAACATCCGGTACCGTTAGCCCCTAATTTTAGATACTGTTTTGCACATCCACGTTACTTTCCAACCGGGCTTTCCAAGTGAGGTGACCACCCGAGGGTTCGGGATAGCCCTTTAAAGGTCCCAGGAAATGCACATAGAATTGATGTGGTTTGTGTCAAGTCTACAAGGAGGGGCGAGAAAGCATTCAATATTTGGGTCGGTGATGACATCATTAGTGACTATTGATTTTTCAGAGAGTAATAGAAAATTCCAGGTGACTGGTGTGAATCTATTCATGGCACTGACTGAAAATCAATAGTTTCACTAATGATGTCACTGGTAGTGCATTCTTTTTGTGGACCTGTTTATTGGAATGGAATGCCCCGTAAAGATTTGGACTGGGTTTATCATCTCATTTCCTGGGACCTTTAAATAAACAAGTGGGCTTAGTACTAATGTTATTTTCACTTACGAATACTATCTGCACGGTCAAATCCAAATTTGTTTATCTTGTCTGTCACGCTATGATTAACTCCTTGGTAGAGGGTCCTTTCAGCTTGAACACCGTTTGGCAGAGATGTTTGCATTCGTTCCTTAAATGCTGCGTACCGCTTGTACAAGTCCACAATCTGTATTCGGTCAACCTAATTAATAAACAATAGGTGAAATTAAAATTCTTGTTAAATGATGTCCGTTTTGATTCTGATTTGAATTTTACGTTTTTTGATCATCCAAAGCCAGCAACAGTTATAAACAAACCTTATATATTGTTGTCTGTCGTCCAACCAAACCCTGAAATGATGTTTGGATTTGCGTCATTTCAGGTCCTGCTGTTAAGGTTACTGCTGTACTGTTTTGTCCTGACATGTTGCTCCAATTTGAAGGTAAACGAAATGTATTTTCTGAGAGGGAAAACAGAAGAACAGTTTTTACATATACGATCCTTATCGAAATGAATCACCAGAAATCCATACACCTAATGACAAGATGATTTCTTTACCATTTTTCATTTCACATCGGTGAACATCTACAGCAGCTGCTGAGGCACCACTACCTTGCGCTGTTTCTGTCATGGTTTCAAAGTCAATTAGAATTCCGCCTTCTTCCAAGTTAATTGAAACATATGGACGTTCCTCACGGTGTGCTCGCTCAATGATCGGATTGATTTCGTCACCGTATTCTACAAAGATTCCCGTGGTGTCCTTGTATTTCCATTGAACTTCTTTGTTGATAAGCTGATCTTCTGTTTTTCTCTTGAGTTCCAGCTGTATTTGCGTGAAGTATGACTGTATTTCTGCGTGTGCGCTTTTGACATTGATGTCTCTGCCTTGTATTGATATTCGTTTTGCTCTACCGTCTAACATCGGCAAAATCTCCACCTTCGAACAAATGCATAGTTTAATTTCATTATTTTTTAATTAAGTAACTAAATACATCCTTGTACTGATTGAGTATTATGTATATATATACATGCATTATCAAGTTTTTAAACTGCGGACATTCATAGTCTTCTAACTAAACCTCTGAGTGAATATCGGTAAAGTTAATTCCATCGTAGTGTAGAGTAAATACAAAAAAGTGTGTCACAACATCCAATGGGGGTAAAAACAATTTAATACATTGAATTAAGTCAATACATCGTAGTGTAGTATCAACAATGGTCTTCAATATTTCATTGTTAAAATGCCATATTTGACAAAAAGAGATAAAGTAAACCTTTTTTCGCCTTTAGAAGTGGAAATCATATAATTTTTGGCAATAGTTTGCATCGTTGTAGCAATAGTGGTTTTCTCCACTTTATCTGGGTCATTGGCGATATACACGTTCATACTTGAGAAGGAGTGCACCTATTTAAAGAAGTCTTTTGTATGTTTTATGCCACTGTTGAGACACTGTCCATGTTTTAATTAAGGCGTACACACAAACCTATGATTACTTAGGTAAATAAAATACATATACTTGACATTGCAAGCATTTTAACCTCTTTACGTAATCTGCTGTATCAAAATTAATTCTGAAACTGTATAGGAAAAGCGCACATAACTTTTAAGACACATGTAGTAAATTAAACAAAAATATTTTTTCAATGATCTTTAAAGACTTTAAATCGAAAAATATACCTTGTTCTTTGCGCCAATACCAAAGATATGGTTCAATTTTGCATCGTCAATTTCACCGAGTAAGTGCTTCTCCAGAGGAATTTCCTTAAAGATGAAATGACATTAGTATACATACTTAGAAATAAAGATGTGAAGGGAAATTCAAAACTAGATAAAATGTGGTTCTAATAGAATAGATAATCACAAATATTTTCGGAGGATCACTTTTCATTAAAGCAATAACGGCACTTTTTAATAGCGCCCCCAATTTTAAAAAATGAGATTTTTGCACAGTTGCATTCGTAATTGGCTAGTAAACTATACCTGTGAATGGTAAAGCTCGAAATGTGTATGTGTCGCAAAACAAGGAATTTTGTAATTAGAATAATTAATATCGGAGATCCCGATAATTCAACGACTGCTGGAAATGGCCTTCCGATTTGAAATAGACGGAAAATAGCGCCATGCACGTGTCTACGCTTATCCATAATAGTTGTTCCTTGGTTCAGCAAGTCAAGTTAGAGGTCATTTTCTTGAGATGGCACTATTTTATATGGACGGACAGAAATTTGGCGTTTCCAACTCCGCCGTTAAATTACAATCTGGGATCTCGATTCTAATTACAAAATCACTTCATTTATGGCAAATACGCACTTTTGAGTATTACCGGTCGCAGGTATAGTTTACTTGACAATTACCAACACAACTTTTCAAAAATCTCAAATTTTGACAATTGGGGGCGTTCTTAAAATGTGCTATTATTGTTTTAAGGCGCGGAAAAAGGCGCTTCTAGAGATGTTTTATTGCCATGCTAATACATGAAAAAAAAAACGTTTTGTGGCTCTAGCTACTAATGAAAAAAAGTTTGTATTTGGACCTGAAAATCTCAATAAGACCTCCCATTGCCTAACCCTCCTCTCATATCTGGGGGGGGGTTCCGTGGTACAAGATTTGTTTTTCGTTGCGTATTCTCACTCGTTAAAAAGATCGTATAGCTTACCAAAATTTCGTGACCGTTAATGAGATAATTAGTTGGATCCCTAGGAACCCACTCAGCCATCAAGGGAGTGCTGATTTTTAAAAATATTAAAAAAAAAAAAAAAAAAAAAGGAAATGTTTTTCTGCTTATGTATATTAATAGGAAGGAAACAAAATTAATTAATAATCAGAAAAAATAGGAGCCCTTTATGTGCTGAAAAAAGGGCAATTCCATTATCGAGTGACTGTGCGCCATTGCTGTACAAACCTATATGTCATAGTTACTGCACCCACAAAAAATACAAGAAAATAAAAAAGGGTAATGCTTGTGCTTAATATGTGTAAGTTGTTCCTTCAAAAGCAGATATATACATCAAATTGAGTTACAAAGTGTATTATGTGGAGGCAGGGTCGTAGAAAAATTTTAATTTTGAGCAATTTTGACGCATTTCGAAAACAATGATTTGCCTCTAATTTCCAAATGATAAATCTTAACTCATTTATACTACACCTGTGGACTGGTCTTATGACCCCTCAAAGGTGGTATGAGTTTCTTTCAAAAATGTCCTCGGGAAACTGTTTTTCACCAAAGTCCATTTCTTGTATTGGAAATATTTGGAAATAATTGTAGTAAAGACCCCATTGTAAGTGGCTAAACGTAACACGCCGTATTTGTCAAGAAATTATGATATGTTCTTTGTTTACTAATAAAAGTCGGGATCCGAATTTTTAAGGTCTAGAAGCAGTCGTGAATGACATCTTCAAGACCACTTTAAAATGCTTATGTGTCTGTTTTTCACAAAGAACAGTAATACAAGGTGTTGAAATGACCTAACACTAGCAATTTAGAGACTAAACGGCATTTTCAATTTACCAAAAAAATGAGTGATAGTGGCTTTAAGTGTTAGGCTTTGAAACTAAACAACTTAGCAAATTAATGTGGTTTTGGCACAGAACGTATTAGATTTGTACACTGCAGTAAACGCATACGATACCTCAAGGTAGTATTCTCGTTTGATAAAATCATCAATCTTTTCAACAGCCTCATCAATCCTTAGAGAGCTTTGGGCAAATATGTGAAGTACAATTGTATCATCTGATGGCTTTTCCCAAACGTCTTCCTCTTCACTAGTATTGGATCCGGATATAACTGACCAAACGTATTCTACATTTAACGGTAAAAAGACAGCACTTTTAAAATGTGGCATTTAGAGATAGGGTGATAATCATGCCCTGTTCTGTTTTGTCCCTAATTCTACAAAGGACCACAAAGTTAATATACAGGCTGTCCCAAAAAAAAATTTAACACTCTGGACAAAGACATTTTGTTAGAAACTAAAGTATGCATGGATCTTTGTTTGGTATGCTCTTAAACCAAATAAATAAGCTTTCATTTGCCGTTTATTTCATTCAAATCCGATATGTAAAACAAAAGAAATGCTTCGTCAAAAAGGAGAGTGCAAAATCGGATTGGTCCGATTTGCATTGATTACATTTGTAAGATTGCGGGAAACATGATCTTGTAACGTACTCAAAATTGGAAGTTATTGATTGACTATTGAACCTACTGAAGACACTGACAATCCCTTTTGAGTTTCATTATTATCAATAAAGTGTGAATATTGTCTTTATGATCCTCAATAATTTGGTGTGTGTTTTTCAAATGTTAATCAGTGAGTTCACTTTCATCATGTTCATTAGAAGACTTAGTCTTATCAAATCTCTCAAAATTACACAAAATGCTAAAACCAAACTAAACCAATCAGACGCTTCCATATTGAATTCCCAAGGAAACCTATGATTTTGTAGACATAATAAACATCAAAAACATGCAAACAAACAAAAAGAAAAACCTCTGATAGTAATAATAATAATAATAATAATATAAGACATTTATAAGGCGCTAATTACAAAAAAGCCTCTGAGCGCCAGAAACAAGACAATGATAAAAACCAAGTATGTACAACAGTAAAAATACAATCTTAAGTCTTAAAACTACCCTTGAAGCTATACATATTAAATATAAGCACACAAAAAAGTTCACACTTTTAAATGGCAAGAATTTTAAACCACAGATCTAGCAATGGTAGTACTGGTTGAAGAGGTAAGTTTTCACTGATTTCTTGAAGCGATTGATTGAACCAATGCTGCGGATTGATTCTGGGAGCTCATTCCACAGAGATGGAGCTTGTGCTACAAATGTCCGTGCACCATAGCTGACAGTTCTTGGAAGTGGTGGAACCTCAAGTAGCGTTAGAGTAGATGACCGTAAGGTGCGTTTGGGCTTATAGCGAGATATTAGCTCACATAGATATGCAGGTGCCATGTTATGAAGGCACTTAAATGTCAGGAGAAAAAAAAAAAAAAAAAAAAGAGGATCAAACAAAATATAAACCTGCGTGTCATCAGCATAGATTGTATGATTCACTCCATGAAGGCTGATGATATCACTGAGCTGCGCAGAATAATAGGTGAAACCTGGTGCACCCGCAACCGATCCCTGTGGGACTCCATAGCGAAGATGATGAGAACTTGAGACTGCCTTACCAATGGAAACTGATTGAGTGCGGTCCTGTAAGTAAGATCTAAACCAGTTTAGGGCGGTGCCTCCGATACCATATCTCTGAAGTAGTCTTCGAAGGAAAATGTCATGGTCAATGGTATCGAAGGCTGCGCTGAAATCCAAAAGAACAAGGATAGCTTCCTGCTTTCGGTCGATCGCACGAAGCAGGTCATTCTGCACTCTGAGCAGTGCTGTTTCACAGCTGTGGTGGGGGCGGTATGCAGACTGTGCACTGCTGTATAGATGGTTGGAATCCATATTAGCTCACATAGATATGCAGGTGCCATGTTATGAAGGCACTTAAATGTCAGGAGGAGAGTCTTGTATTTGATTCTTTGTTGAACAGGGAGCCAGTGCAATTTGTAGAGAAGTGGGGTGATGTGCTCAGAGCGCTTAGTGCGGCAGACAAGACGGGCAGTAGCATTTTGTAGCCGTTGAAGGTGGTGAATAAGCTTGTCAGGAAGACCCAGAAGAAGACTATTACAACAGTCAATTCTAGATGTAATAAATGCGTGGACGAGCTTTTCTGTTGCTGCTTCATCTAGGTATTTGCGTAGCTTTCCTATGCGACGCATACGTGCCCAGCCAGCTCTACATACATTGCCGATGTGTTTCTCCATTGAAAGAGTGTCTTCAAAGAGTACACCCAAGTGCTTGCTTCATGTGTAATGCCAACTAAAGAGTCACCAATTTTGAGTGCTGTGGGAGGATCGCTTGCAACAAAGCGAGAATGAAAGTGCATTATCTCAGTTTTAGCATCGTTGAACTGCATTTTATTCTGAACTGCCCAGGCTTTGATGTCTTTGATACATAATTGAAGGAGCTCTATCTGAGAGTCACGATGGCGAGGATCAAACAAAATATAAACCTGCGTGTCATCAGCATAGATTGTATGATTCACTCCATGAAGGCTGATGATATCACTGAGCTGCGCAGAATAATAGGTGAAACCTGGTGCACCCGCAACCGATCTCTGTGGGACTCCATAGCGAAGATGATGAGAACTTGAGACTGCCTTACCAATGGAAACTGATTGAGTGCGGTCCTGTAAGTAAGATCTAAACCAGTTTAGGGCGGTGCCTCCGATACCATATCTCTGAAGTAGTCTTCGAAGGAAAATGTCATGGTCAATGGTATCGAAGGCTGCGCTGAAATCCAAAAGAACAAGGATAGCTTCCTGCTTTCGGTCGATCGCACGAAGCAGGTCATTCTGCACTCTGAGCAGTGCTGTTTCACAGCTGTGGTGGGGGCGGTATGCAGACTGTGCACTGATGTATAGATGGTTGGAATCCATATAAAGTTGGATTTGCTGTAGGCAACATCTCTCTATGAGTTTAGCAATGAACTTTAGTTGAGAAACAGGACGATAGTTTTTCAAAGTCTCTTTGTCAAGCTGAGGTTTCTTGAGAATGGGGCACACTTGAGCTGTCTTTAAGCTTGATGGTAAAGTGCCCGTGGACAGCGAAAGGTTCACAATTAAGGTGATTGCTGGCAGAAGACTGTCAATGCATTTCTTGAGTAGCCAAGTTGGGAATACATCAAGAGGGCAGCTCTTAGTTGGAGAGCCCAAAATTATCTTTCTGACTTCCTCTTCACTCAACTCCTCAAATTGAGTGAAGGAGCTGCTACAGTTTTCATTAGTTGTCACAGATAACATAGGCATTTTATAAGAGTCAATGTCTGAGTGAATGATATTGATTTTTTGCTCGAAATAGTCAGCAAAGCGATTGGCTAGTTCCTCTTCAGACTCGTGCGATGGGAGGCTACGCTCAGTGATAGGGTTGCTAAGAGTGTTCACTGTTCTGAAGAGGTCTCTGGTGCCGCACTCGAGAATGCTTGATCTATGATAGTCTTTCTTTGCATTGTCAAGCAGTATTTTGTAGGATTTGCAATGTTCTTTGTAGATTTGTTTATCCACCTCCAAATGTGATTTCATATATTTCCGTTCAGCTCTGCGTTTTTCCTGCTTCGCTTGCCTCAACCTATCAGTAAACCATGGAGCTGTAGATCTAACAGTAACAGTTTTTGTCACAAGTGGCGCATGAGAGTCAAGTAGACCCAGTAACACAGTGTCAAATTGAGCGACAGCATCACTTAGGTCCTTAGCAGGATTACAGTAGAGTGAGGATTTTTCTATGTCAGCATTAAGATCTGCAATGTTGATGTCACGAAGCTTGCGATAGGTCAATATTTTCTTGACAGCAGGAGGTGGCTGCATATTTAGTAAACAAGTGACAGTCTTGTGGTCAGATGGAAGCCCGTCAATAACCTTGACATCAGAGACGAGACACGAGTCATTATGCGAGATCACAAGATCAAGTGTGTGACCTTTGTCGTGAGTTATTGTGTGAACAGACTGCTGAAGACCAGCTGCATCAAGAAGCTGAAGAAAGTTGCGAGCAGATCTATCGCTTATTTCATCCACATGTCAGTTGAAGTCCCCAGCAAGAAATACCTGCTCAGGTATGGGCACAATAACTTGAGGTCTACATGATTAGTGAAGCAGGCAAAATTGGAAAGACCCCTGTAGCAGGCCAAACTGACCAATTACGAACCAGAATGGCAAACACTCAAGCCAACATCTCTCTTGTTAGAAGAGCCGTTGTGGTAGATCCAATGACACTTACTTCAACAGACAGTTAAAACAGCAAGTTGCCCCGTCCTCATTTCAAATGCTTAAAGGCAGAAATCGGACCAAGTTGATTTTGCACTCTCATATTTAATGAAGCATATCTTTTGTTCTAAATAACTGGCAAAACAAAGCTTATTTCATTAGCTTTAAAATAGTACCAAACAAAGACCCATTCCCACTTTTCTTTTTATCAAAATTGTCTTATCCAGAGTGTTAACATTTTTTGGGACAGCCTGTATGCTGACAATTTCATTAGATTCTAAAACCATGTTTTATATTTATGAGTATTTCTGTATATTTCGTTTGGGCCATTTCGTTTATTTAATTTTTAATTCAAAAATCGCTCTAGTTTGGTAATAAAAAGATTGCTGCCTTATTTGTGTGGTATTTGTTAGTTTGTAGGTAAGGTATGTGTACATGGAAAAATCTCGCTTTGTCAAAAAACGGGGACACCCTTCTCACGAAATATCTTAATGTTCCTTTAAGAATTAAATGAAAAAAATCTCCCTCTTCCCCCTCTCTCTCTCGTCGTTCTTTCTTCATCCCCCTTATTTGATATTTCTGTTTTATTCTACTAAACACATTCATTAATATTATGTATTGGAAAAATTAACTTAAGCAACTGCACTTGCTCGACTTAACCACGGGGGAAACGACCGTCTATCCTATTTTTTAGTACTTACACTCCTCAATTTTAAATCCATTTATCGATAGTACCAAAGCTATGGGTAATACCAAGAGAAGATACCAGTAGCTTCCCACAATGCATTGCTTCCATTGGAAGTTTTTGTACAGGTTGCCATGTGGATCGTTAGAGATGAAAAGCTCTTAAAATGCAAGTTTGTGATCAGTACTGTCAATTTAGCCATGTTTCATCACTAACGACCCACATCAGTACCTGTACAAAAACCTCCACTGGAAGCAATGCATTGTGGGAAGCTATTGAAATCTTCTCTTGGTAATACCCACTGACCTCTACACATGGATAGCGGGCTGCCGCACAGTTGAATGGTCGCCGAGTGAAACAACAGGAAGTTGCTTTTCTACCTTGGCAATACGACGGGAAACAATGCATACACCTGATGGTGCACATATTCCACACAGATGTTCTATTGTTATACAAAATTCCTTTAACTTTGACAAGGTGTATGCATTATTTCCCACCATATTGCCAAGGTAGAAAAGCAACTTCTTGTTGTTTCAATCGGTGACTCAGACCCGCTATCCATGTGTAGAGGTCAATGGTAGTACCATACTTGATGCCTAACTTACCATAACCTCTCCGCAGCATTCCTTTACGTGGCCTGTTTCCGGAATCAATCTTTGAACTTAGTGTGTCTTTGTATACAGCAAACATTTCTTGTTTGTATATGGAAAAAAAAAAAAAAAAAAAAAGACCCATTCCCACTTTTCTTTTTATCAAAATTGTCTTATCCAGAGTGTTAACATTTTTTGGGACAGCCTGTATGCTGACAATTTCATTAGATTCTAAAACCATGTTTTATATTTATGAGTATTTCTGTATATTTCGTTTGGGCCATTTCGTTTATTTAATTTTTAATTCAAAAATCGCTCTAGTTTGGTAATAAAAAGATTGCTGCCTTATTTGTGTGGTATTTGTTAGTTTGTAGGTAAGGTATGTGTACATGGAAAAATCTCGCTTTGTCAAAAAACGGGGACACCCTTCTCACGAAATATTTTAATGTTCCTTTAAGAATTAAATGAAAAAAAAATCTCCCTCTTCCCCCTCTCTCTCTCTCGTCGTTCTTTCTTCATCCCCCTTATTTGATATTTCTGTTTTATTCTACTAAACACATTCATTAATATTATGTATTGGAAAAATTAACTTAAGCAACTGCACTTGCTCGACTTAACCACCGGGGGAAACGACCGTCTATCCTATTTTTTAGTACTTACACTCCTCAATTTTAAATCCACTTATCGATAGTACCAAAGCTATGGGTAATACCCACTGACCTCTACACATGGATAGCGGGCTGCCGCACAGTTGAATGGTCGCCGAGTGAAACAACAGGAAGTTGCTTTTCTACCTTGGCAATACGACGGGAAACAATGCATACACCTGCTGGTGCACATATTCCACACAGATGTTCTATTGTTATACAAAATTCCTTTAACTTTGACAAGGTGTATGCATTATTTCCCACCATTTTGCCAAGGTAGAAAAGCAACTTCTTGTTGTTTCAATCGCTATCCATGTGTAGAGGTCAATGGTAGTACCATACTTGATGCCTAACTTACCAAAACCTCTCCGCAGCATTCCTTTACTTGGCCTGTTTCCGGAATCAATCTTTGAACTTAGTGTGTCTTTGTATACAGCAAACATTTCTTGTTTGTATATGGTGATTTTTATCAGACGTAGATTTTCAGGTTTTCCTTGGACTGCATATTCTCCGATGGCGTCCACCATAGCAGTCGCAGCTGCCGTAGTATTTCCACCAATTGCGACAACACCTACAGTAAATTTTAAAAACATGTTATATAAATTGTGTTATATACATGTACATAACAAACACAAAAGGTCGCACACAAACACGCATACGCACACACGCGCGCGCGCGCACAACACAAAATACACACGCTTATAAACACACACACACATGCACGCACACACATACGCCATATTTTAAGATGACATTCGTGGTACGTATACGAGGTGCGTGGCGTGAAACTTGGAATTCTTTGTTATTATTACGTAAGCGTAGATTAGGTAAAAGAATTCCGTATTCCAAGCTTACAAACACACAGATGAATGTTTTGATCAAAAAAGACAATCACAGAACGTCTCGGTGATCTTCATGTTTTTACATAATGATGTCGTAAAGCTTGCTGGTTGATCCTCATTTTAATAATTTTTGCATTTATAAACATTGACTTTATAACTGATGTTGAAGTATGAGAGAACTTCAATTTAGAGGCAGTTGTAGAATTCTCAGGCTTAGCAGTTGCCATGGCAACGCAAATGTACGGCCATCTTTTAGCCTCAGTGACTGAAAAATTGGCTTAGAATTGTGTGTAAATGGTGATTCTACAACTACACCAAAATTAAAGGCTGCTGTAAACCAATAAAATGATGATAAATTACACTTTTTGTAAAAAAATGACCAAAGCAGTTAAACCATTTACTTTATTCTGATTTGCGATGTTCAAAAGTCCAAATTCGTAGATATCATGTAACAATGACATACATCGTCGATGTTGTGACTTCATCTTTTTTTTTTATCTTTATATCATTTACCCGTTCCTTCTAACGAAACTGCTTCACGTCTAACCCTGTCCAATCTACGTCACAAGCACCCGCGACCGTTGCTTGAAAACGCGCCCATATTTTGGCATCGATTATAATGACCAATCACCAAGTCGGCAATCTAAAAACTCGTTTACAATTTTCCACCTTTATTGGAAATCGTTACATACCCAACAAAACCACCACATTAGAGAAGGGAGAGAGAGAAATCGAGTCAGACACAGAGACAGACGGGCGGACAGTCACCAAAAATTAAACAAATAAATATGAAATTAAACAGTATAGTATGTTGAGCATCTGCCATAATGGTGTTTTGAACCTAGTTGTCAGCATACATACCCGTCCCCAAAGCTGGAAATGCAATGGATGCACACTTTTCTTGATCTGCAAGCTGCAGGGCGTTCCAAATTGCTCCTTTAGAGTTTGTCCGTGCTATGTGGAGTGGCAAGTGTATGATCATCTTGCAGGGTAAACGTCCAGCTGTAGTTTTGAAACATCTCGGTTTGTCTGCTGTGGTAACACCTACGTTGCGTGAAAAAGAACCAAACAGCTAGACATCATTGGCGCAAGGAATCCAAAACATAGGTAAATTTCGGTAGAGTCACTCCATACATTGAAGCGATCAGAAAAAAAGTGACCCTTCGCAACTTTTGGTTTTTGCAATCATTCCTTTATTTTTATATAGAAACTTTAATTGATGATAGGTCATATTCCGAACAGATCTCCAGGGATTTTCTATTATAAAAACATTGAAAACTAAATATCAGTACTAAAAGCCACCTTACTACTGATAATATAGATTTATCGCTGATCTTATTTAACTTATAAAGAAGAATTACATGCATCAATCCACACACACACACACACCACACACACACACCACACACACACACACACACACCACACACACACACACCACACACACACACACACACACCACACACACACAGAAATCCTTGCAAGAGCTACATGTGGGAGTTTTACTGAAAAATCTCTTAAAAAGACACTTTTTAGAGATTTTTTCAGAAAAAATACACTTTCAAAATATATAAGGAAGAATTTCAAACCTATATAGTTTGAGAATTTTTCTATTAAAAAGACACTTTTTAGAGATTTTGCAGAAAATACACTTTTTCAAACTATTAAGGAAGAATTTCAAACCTATATAGTTTGGAGATTTTTCTCTTAAAAAGACACTTTTTTGTTTGAGACATTTTTTTTTAGATTTTTTCAGTTTTTTCATTTTTTTTCTAGTTTTCGCCTTTTCTTAGCAAGAGGTTATAGTTACTAAACTAGAAAAATCCTCTTTTCTACTCTTTTACGGAATAAACCTCAATACTAGATTACAGTTTATTCCGTTATAGGACAATTCGTAACATAGTAACTCTAGTAAAAATACTCCCACAATTGAAGAAAAATACACCCACAATGTAAAAATACACTCAGAATGTCTCTTTATACTTGAAAATACACTCCGAAATGTATCTCTGGTAAGTACCACACACCACACACACACACACACACACACACATGGCCTTCTGGTCGAAAATGGACTACGAAATAAAAAACTTGATGTTACTTAAACTAATTAGAGTACCTCTTCGCTGTATTTGTTCGCATTGTCACGTTTAATCTGGTTACCACCGTTCTCTAACAATTGCCTGAGAAACAGGACCTTGGGTTAAAAAAAAAGAACACAGAAAGGAAAAATTGTATTAAACGTTTGTTGCCTTAAAACGACAATGACTTAGATGTTTTAAAAGTCTCTTTTTAATTAATATTTGAATATTAAAAAAAATTGTACCGTGAAAAGTGTTTCAGTGACAAAGTCAAATTAGGAATAGATATAATTTTGTAGTACCTCTCAAACCCAAGTCGTGCCCCACACTGTTGACAATGACATCTGTTGTCTCTTAGTTATGTCACCCTGTTGTAGTTCCACAATGACTGAACCAATCTTCATCTTCTGGTGTCTGTGATACTGCGTCATTAGATGCTGATTCAAAAAATATAGGCAGAGTGTTGATTAATTGTTTAATTTATTCTTTAATAATATATTTTTTGTTATTATGATGATATTGTTATTTTTAAAAATTGTCCATAACCTCTTGTTTGAGGGCTATCACTTTGCTGGACATATCAGTGCTTGAATTGAAACGTTTCAGGTTAACCAATCTAATAACGTAATGATTAGAATGTTATCCGGTAGAGGGGTCTAATGTATTTTTTAAATCTCTCTGAGACATCTGACAAATGTAAGACGTTCCTAAATAAAGGAACCAATGATAAAAATATATGATTATAGTAATAGCACTAACAATACTAAGGATAATATTACTAATGATACCACTACTATTTATAACAAAAAATAAATGACCGGATAAGTAAGCAAATATGCCTATGAATGTGTTCGAGAGAATATAATTTTGTTAATGTTGTTATTCACAAGCTCCCGGAATGTAATATTTAACACTTAGAGTGATTTATTGGTATGAATGAAATGTCCCTAAATAAAACGTACCAGATGTTTTTCATGGCCATTGGAGTATTCCTTGCGAAAAAAAATCAAGATTTATTCCGACAAATGTACACAACTGTAGAGCAATCATGGAAGCTACCATGTATATTCCCTGTGGTATATTTACAACGCCGCATGCAATACCGAAACAAAAGCCAGCGAAAATATATCACGTGACTTCAGCAAGTTTGCCACAAGCCTCATCCTTGTGAACTTCGTTGAGCACACAAAGGATAGGAGCGAAGTTCGTTTAGAAATTTTTATTGCAAAAAAACTACACTTTTTAAAACGTCAGTGATTTGAGAAAAAACGTGGACATTTTAAAAGGGGTCGCGTAATACTTATAGTTTTATCGCAGTCGCACTATAAGCACTGATCTCTATACAATGGATTGGCTACACAGCAGTAATTGTATATTAGATGAATGGAGCAACGGGCGGACATCTTGGTGGTCTACCGAACACAATAGCATTCCAGAGACACCTGTTTAACAGAAGTTGTATCCGGGTGCACGAATGTATGCCATTTTTGATAAATTTATATATTTTAAAGGAAACGTTAAATTAAAGCTGTGTTTTTAATTTCAATGTTAAAAGTAAACGCGATAGTCTTTCATACAGGCCAGAACTTGTCTAACCACCGATCATCTTTCAATTGGTGTGAAGACTAAACATGGCTTGTGGCAAAACGATAGCGTAAATAATAAACATGGCGGCTTCGTTAAATCGTCTACTGCTTCGAAAGTTAAGCATGAAAATGGTGTTTTCTTCGCAAGGAATACTCCAATGACCATGAAAAACCATCTGATACGTCATATTTAGGGATATTTCATTATATATGTGCCGATAGATTCATACCAATAAATCCCGTTAAGTGCATAATGTCTCCTACACGCCCGTTGGCGAATAAGGGAAACCACTTTGCTGTTGGGATTTTAACCAAAACTTTGGCCATTGATGACGTAGATCAACACGCCAACATAACAGGAAAAAAATGAGAATCGGCTAAATTGGTCCAAAAACCGATTTTTAAGATGCGCACAAAATTCTACCGCCGAAAATATAATTTGGTTCATCAGAGAACATCAATACATTATCGATTGCTGAAATAAAATTTAAACAAGTACAAGTTTTGAATAGCGCCACCACAATGGTTATTCAGGCCAATTAGCATAAAACGCCATGGCCGATTTGAATTTTTTTCCACCAAAATATGCGCAACTGATATTTAGGCAATTACATAAAATGTTGGGCAAAAACAATTTAGTATTAAAACATGTCGCTCGAAAAACGAAATCCTGGGTCCACATGCACCCCCCCCATGCAAGTGTTAAAATATTGAAATTATAATATTGAAACTAAATTGAATGCACAGGATTTGGGGAGCAAAGTGTGCATAATTAATATATTTCAGGTTGTTAGGTGTGTAAAAGAAGTGAAGACCACATAAATCTGCATTTCACTCTTTAATCCATCTATGATTAACTGATTGGTAACAGAAAATTCAATTTCGGCGCTTTCAATATTATAGCTTATTTGTTACATAAACTAAAAAATCATCTTACCTGAATATCTGGAACCTTGTTCCTTTTTTAGCCTCCTGTGAAATCTTTGACCCCCTGCGCTAGTCCTTCGCTGAAAATTCGAACCCGAACCCTGCTGTTTCTTAATTTCGCTCTCAAATGCCTTTTCATCAAACAATTAAAAAAAATAAATGAACAAATAAAAATCATCATCATCATCATCTTGCGCTTTATTTCGCTCAGTATAACAAAGGCTATAAATGTTAATGTATCAAAGTTATGCAAAAGTATGCAAATTTCGAGATTTTGTAAAACGGGCCCGCTGCCTGTAAGTAGTAATAGTTCTAGTAGGTACAGTTGTAGCAGTCAGGGTAGTAGTAGTTGCAGTTGTACTATTATTATTAGTAGTAAAAGTAGTAGGAGTATTTGTAAATCAGAATCCCTTATATCCCCAACTTTATTTACCTTAATTGTACGATGATCTTGATGATAAACAACGAAGCGGATATCTACTAGTGACCCAACTGGATTTTGTTGCGAAAAATGTAATGTTTCTTCATACATAAGTTGAGCAGTAACATCTGCTGGGAATCCAAGGTGTCCTGTTCCTATTGCTGGAATAGCAATCGATGTATTTCCATCCTTGTTTGCCTGCTGTAGGATTGTCTGCATCAGTGTACTCAAGGTCTTTAAACAAAAAAATAAACATAATAAACAGACATCATACATTTCATAGTATTTAAGTGAAAGCGGTGCACTTTTAATAGTAAAGAGCAATGCCAAACAAAGTTACACATTTATCTAATGTAGCACGTTCCCCTCAAAAACACAGAACAATTCTATTTTTATCTCCAGATTTTGATACAGCTTATTTTCTAAGGATGCAAATTTAGATGAATTTACACTTGATTGGTTATAGCCCTCCTACCAAAAAATGGAAGTGTTAAAGACGACGTTTTGGGTTTATTCACTTCAAGTGTGATTTAATACATTAGTAAGCATTTTAAGTAAGAAAAAAACGGTTCGAAAAAAATAAGGGCGCATTTTTCTGGAAATGCAAGAAACGCAATATTTACATGACATAAAACAATTTTATAGCAAAGGAAAAGCTCCAACTATTTAAAATGCTTTTCTGAAAGCCACAGTATTTTTTTGAAGATTTTGATATATCAAGAAATAAGCCAAATAATGTTCTTAAACACAGAAATCAATATGAATTACCAAAAATCAATCAGTAATTATTGATTACGTTATCCTGTTTTCAGTTTATGCAATTGCTCAGCTGAAAAAAAAACATTAGAAATGTAAAAATGTGAAGATATTTTTCAGAATTCTATCTTTTATGGCAAATAATTCAAAAGTTGCCTGACGTCTTGTTCACTGATTTGGGGAGCACATTGCGTTTGTAGGCTTACCTGATCAGACTTCGGACCACCGCCGTAGTTATCGCAGACAATATGATACACAGCCTTGCAATTCAAATGTCCTGCTCTGGTTATGATGAAATCTCCTGTTGGAAGTCTTGTGAGACCTTTCTGCTGAAGAGCCTTGTCGCATTCCTGTTGTAAGCTTGGACCTGCGGCTGCTTGGATGGCATTGGATACTCCTCCTTGTGTTAACTGAACAGTGCACCCCACCGTGTTAACAACTACGTCAACCTGATGAAAGCAAATTAGGTAACTCGAGTGACGTTCGTTTGTTTTAACCTCGTCTTACTAAGCCTTTTTTTTTGTAACACGGTTTACCAAGGGGGTTACCACCCCCCTCGAGAATTCGTTATAAAGTACCCGATGCTTATGATTTTGATATTAGTGGATAACTATGGGCCTCTTCTTTCCATTGATACCAAAATAAGTACCAACATACCTAGTATGGTGTCACAATGACGTCATCAAGTCCGCGAGTCGGCAAAGTTGGCATTTTCCACAGAAAATAGGCGAAAATCCAATTTTGCGCTAGGAATATTGGATTTTCATGCGGTTTTCAGCTCTAAATGATGGCAATTGGCTAGTTTTACATAAACATGGAGTTTTAGAGCCATACTGTACATAATATTTTCAAAAATGCACCATAAAATATCCTTGGGTGGCAACCACCCCGCCTCCCTTACCCTTCGACTTTACGGCATACCCTAACCCCGGTGAGAGTGCTACCTTAGCATTTTTTTCGCTAAAATGACCAGAAAGGATGAGAGAACGATTACCTAGAAGCTTTTTTACGGAAGTTTTTGGCATTTTAGACGAGGGTCAAGTGGCAACATAATGTCATTAATTGTACAATTGAAATACATGATGAGATATGAAAATCTGGCTACGTTAATTTAGCAAACAATAAAAGTAATGCCTGGTCACGAGAATAAAAAAATACTACACCCTACAACAAAAGCTAACAAATCAGCAAAGAAAATGCTTTCTGTTGCTTTCATCAGAAATGTGTATACTCGTGTTATAAGGCCCACTGTTATTTTGGTTGAATTTTACACATGGTAATAACTGATCGATGGCGATTACTTTGAAGAGAATCGTTGTGATGATAGCACACTTGCAATTTTATACGCGTGAGGCTTTTTGGTCGCGACCGATAGCTTTTTCAGTATTTATTATCTGCTTCCACGACGTTGCAGATCAAAAATTCATATTTTTAGTTGCTTGCACTGAACAAAATATAAACCGCATCGTCGTATTTACGATGATGCGGTTACGTAAACTTTAAAAAATATTAGCAATATATTGTTAATATTACCATTTCGATGGCGATATTACCGCGCTTGAGAGTTATAAGTTTCCCTTCCTTTGTTGCAAAAACATCTTTGTCTGTGGGTGATGCGGCCCTGTATTTGGATCCAGCATAAGCATTGCTGCTGTCTGTAAAGATTTGATTTAACCAAATATCTTTATCAATTAACATTGCATTATGAGATCTAATAAAGTACTATTAACAATCCATTTAAAATACATTTACTTTCATTTTCCATACTTTCGGTTTAATATACGTTTACAGTTCGGCAAAAATTAATCTACTTTTATTGCAAAGAAATTATTTTTACGGTTTTTATGAAATTTTGCTAACATAGTCAATATAAAGTTTATATGTTTTACCAAATGATTTCGATGGCTGTTTTTCACCAAACCGATCCTGAAAGACCTTCAAAAATGCATCACATGACCGTTGGTCGATGTTTGTGAAACGGATTTCCTTCAAACTTGTGTATCTATTTCTGCCACAGAACCAAAGAACAGCGTCCACTATAGTCTTTGCGCAAAGCCCTACAGGGAATCCATAGATGCCAGAACTTATCGCAGGAATTGATAGAGAGTTAATATTTCTTGATTTAGCTAAACTTAGCACGTTGGTTATAGAATCATAGAGCAAATCTTCCTCCACTGTAGTTGGGTCATTCGGACCTGGTTCTGGGCGTCCTCCATGCCACCTAGGTCCGGCAACGTGGATGATGTGATTGCATGGAAGAGCTCCTGAACCAGTAATTACTGCTTCGGCAGTAGAAAGAGATGTACCTTTTCTTTGAATAATTGACTCACTCTCTCTCTGTATGCTGTTGCCTCCTACATTATGTAGAAAAAAAAACTTTTCAGTTATTGATTATCAATATGCAAATTATAACAGAATGTTACTTGTTTGAGTTAATGAATCATTCTAAATTTTGTTACGCATTTGATTTACAATATGTACATGAAAACAGTGAACATAAATTGCCTACCTTTTTCAACAATTGCTCTAGCTAGTCCACCAACGTGCCGCAAGTCCGTATTTGCTGCATTGACTATGGCATCTACCCGTTCCTTTGTAAGATCCCCTTTGCAAACCATCAATTGACAGTCATTGGATGCTGTGTAGCATCTTATGACCTGCGCTGTGGATTCAGATGCCGATTGCTCAGCATCGAGGTAGTCATTATCATCTGTCGAGTGTGTGTCAATTACGCACTGGCAATCTCTCTGTACCTTCGTTAGAAATGTTTTTCCGTTTGTTTGGGCTAACAGATCTTGTATACCTGGCTTAGTGATAGGGTACTGACGTTCAAGAATACCGTCAACTAGCTTCGTGAGACGTGGGATTACAATTTCTAATCCCTGAGTTGTTCCAGTAACGTGAAGACCGAAATTAGAGCCATGAAGTTCAGTACCAACATCAACAGAATGTTGATGGGCGATGGACTTAAGGTCTTGACGGGCATGTTGGTCAATATAACGCAATTTACCTTTGGAAGAGGAATGTGACGTCGTACTACCGAATTTTCTTTTAAGAAAACGCGCAACCTCCCAGAACATTTTTCCACATCTGCCTTGAATCCACATATGTTGATAACATTGCGTGTACCATCTATCGCAGTAAGAACTGATTTTCCGTTGTTGATATCTTGTAATAACTCTGTACCATGCTGAGATTGAAGCACGTCCTTCTCTTGCAATGGAATTGAATCTTCTGCCAGGTCATCAGTTATGAACGATATTGCGCGACTGACGTCTTTATCTGTAGCTCCCACGATGGTAAGTTGTTGTCGGTCGATTTTGCAAGCTGCGTGTATACTTCTTGAGTTGAAAATCTCGTGAACTTTATCCTCTACAAACTTGACGAAATCAGCTTTTGTGGAGCTTACGGTAACGGTTCGACGTTTCAGCGATTCAGTTTGTGTGTATATATCGGCCTGTGCCCCAGCAACATCGTGTTTCAGTCCCTCTAACAAGATCTGGTGTGAAGAAGAATCTGTGGAAATGTGAACGTTTGTCCATTTCTGACAAACACTTTCTTTGACAAAACAAAGGTAAAACAATTTCAAATTCTCAGGAGATAATTTCATGGGTCGCTTGATTCGTTGTTTTTCTAGTTCCGCTGCTGTTTCCAAATCATTCTCAATCGCCGTCAGTACAGCTTTGCAGCGTTCGACCGCTGATGTTGGTCCTAGGAGGAGAATCTTACATCTTTCTGAATCAAAGAGAGCGTCGACCTCATTAAGATTGTGATTTTTCAGCTTGTCACAAACCTCCCTCCAGAATAACCGCTGAACAGCAATCTCTTCTGCCTTGAATTCGCTGAATATATCCATGAAACGTTGTGTGACCTTTTCTTTCCAATGACGCCATTCAATTGAAACACCTTTTTCTTGAATTGGTTGCACGTTTACCATATCACCGTTTTTATTGCGAGGCCAAATAATAAGTGCCCCTTCTTTCTTCATTTCACTTTCAATTTTAGGTTTGTGTTGGCGACCACCTTCCAAGATATATTTAACTAGGTATGGATTGATATTGAGCTCAAACCCTTCAGGAATACGAGGAGTTGGCCCATCAGAAGAAATTGCTGTGCCTAGACAGTCGAAGAATTCGCACACGGTTACCTTAACCTTTGACATGGTGTGTTCCCGTCGAACTACCCGGCCAACCACTGAAACGCACCAGGAAAAAAACATAGTTGTAACGTTTAACCTGAAGGTTAGTGGGCATATAGCATTTTATATTTTTTTTCTTAATAATTTTAATTATTAAATTTATTATAAACAGTAATTTTATTTACGTCCAAAGAAATGGTTTCCAATAATAAAACCAGTAATTAAAATATAAAGAAAGTTTTCTGGTTTTATTTTATTTTATAATTACTTTCACTTACTAAGACACAAAGTATTTCCTATAAATCACTTACCCTTCCAATCCTCAAAATAAACAATTGCTTGGTTTTTTTCTTCATCAAAGTCTACTTCACGAACATTTCCACCACCACTTCGTCGTTCATTTTCAAAGTACAATTCAATGTTATCCAAAGATGTTCCTGGTTTCAGATGTGTCACAAGTATGCAGTCGGGTACGTACACAACAGACGCGGTTATTTGTTGACCTTTTAACCGTTTCTTTCCAAACCGCTCAATTGCGTTATGCAAATCTGTACAAATGTAAATTTAGCAAATTAATATTCAGATATTGAAAAAAATATATACTCATAGGTATTTTCAAATATGTTGCATATTTAATTAAATAGGCCTAACAAAATTATATGCCCATTATATGCTAACTCTCCTGTATTTTTGTAGTTGTTAAATTGCAATGATACACACACTCGCGCACGTACCCGCGCGCACGCACACACACACACTCCTCTCCGTATAAAAATAGATAATGTATTATTATCCATGTTAAAATTAACACTCTAGTCTCTACTAAATACCTTTAACCCTAAAAGGCCCGGGCGGAATACTGTAAACTTAAGACAAGGATAAACCCATAGTTGTTACATATGGGTAATGCAGCTAGTCTTGGAGTTCCAAGCATAATTACCGGGTGTCTCAATAAAAGGAAACCCTCAAAGTGCCCTCTATTTCAGGAGGAGAATAAAGTAAACCATACAAATTAATACACATCTGAAAAGTGCATTTCATTAGGTTTCCGACACGAAAAAATCTTTGCAATAGGATGCATATTGACTGAGTTATGGCCGATTGAAAATTTGTACCACTTTTTCATTTTATCCACGGCTTGTTACTCTTTCAGTAGTCTTTAGACAATACACGTTCTCCAAGCTCATTCGTTTGTTCATGATTTCTTTTGTTTTTGCGACAAAAGTCAGTTCTGATATTGAAAAGTTTAGTTTCAATTATTAGAAATTCCAAGATCTTGCCTCATTCTTCTTTATTGCGCTGCTCTTCCCCCTACTTGGGGAAGTTGGCCATCTGTAACACGGATGCAGGCTTTCGTTCTCTTTTCCATTTCCATAATCAACTTCTAATCATTCTTGTCCGTCGGATGCTTGCAAAGGCAGCGGTTATTCTGTTGCGAGGATCTCCAGATTTGACTCCGCTGGACTTCGTCCTAGAGGAAACATTAAGCAGGAACCACCAGCAAACTTGCAAGAACTTCGCAATAGAATAACCGCTGCCTTTGAAAGCATCCGACGGACAAGAATGATTAGAAGTCAATATTGAAATGGACAAGAGAGCGCAAGCGTGCATCCGTCGTCATGGTCTTAGAGGCAGCAAAGTGGGGGTGGGGGGGGGTGGGGGGGGAGAGAGAGAGCAGCGCAGTAAAGAAGAAATGAGCAAGTCTTAACAATTTCTAATAATTGAAACTAACCTTTTCAATATCAGAACTGGTCTTTGTTGCAAAAACAAAAGAAATCATGAACCAAAGAATGTGCTTGGAGAAGGTGTATTGTCTAAAGACAGTAACCATGGACAGTAACAATCCGTGGATAAAATGAAAAAGTGGTACAAATATTTTCACGCGGCCATAACTAGGTCAATATGTTCCGGTTGGGAAAGATCTTTACGGTATCGGAAACCTAATGAAATGTACTTTTCAGATGTGTATTAATCTCTATGGTTTGCTCTTTTTTCTTCGTGAAATAGAGGGCGCTTCGAGGGTTTCCTTTTTATTGAGACACCCGGTATTACCGTCAATTTCGTCCGAATATGTCATCATTGCTGTACCAGGAGTTTCTCCGTAGATAACTCGTGGATCTTCTGCCTTTGTGGTGCAATTTTCTATGAATAGCAGCAGCATTTCCTCGGACACATCATCCGGTATTCCAGACAAGAGGAGACGAGTGTGATCCACTGGACGTTTTGGGCGCGGTTTCTTCTGTTTGGCAGGTACGACAGTAAGAGTGTTTCCTTCCAATAGATGACTCCTAGCTATTACTGATTGAGCCACTGTATTGAAACATGAAATAATAATGTTGCTATGGACCTCATATACACATACACTACACAAACGAGATTCTTAAACACTTGAGATTGTTTACTCAATTTTATTGGTTCCTAACATGGTACAGCACGTACGCGTCAACGTTATACGCAGACGCACGGCCCTTTCATGGCAAAAGAGCCTAACTCGAGATAGGTCCTTTTGCTTTGAAAGGGTCATCCTGCAAAAACAATGCATTATGGGATACTTATTTTAAAAAAATTAGCATTATTTAAGCTCAGCATTTAAAAAGAAAAATGTATGGCCATTTGAAGACAAAAGGATCTCGAGTTAAGGCCTTTTGCCACGGCCAATCGAAGGCGCATAGTAAGGACTGCCCGTAAGCTCGTGTGGGTAGTTCATTGGATAAAATATACATTAGTTGTATAATAGCTCCTAATAAGTCTTTTAGTGATGGATGTTGTTAAACGAATGCTGGGTCCGCCTACGTGAAGAACACGATAGATACAAGGGCAGAGGCCTAAAAAATAATACCTTTATTCTCTAGGTATTACTTTGAATTCATTACCATTAAGGCAGATTTTAAACGTGACACATGTCAAGGTACACGTTGGACTATTCGTCAGAGATTCAAATCCCCAAGCTAGGAGAATTTGCATAATGTGTGGTGGGTGTCTGTGGAGGTGTGTGTGGTGTGTGCGGGGTGGGTGTGGTGTGGGGGGGGGGGTGTTGTGTGGGTGGGAGGGAGGGGGACGAAAGAATATCCCAAGTAATTAGAGTGCACATCTTTCAGACTTCTTGAGGGTCTTGAGTTAACACGTTGACTGATAGTCAAGTTTCTGATGAATGCACTGCGGACCGCGCACAGATGATTGAAATGCCGAGGTCGAGGACTAGGCAAAAGTTCCTGACGTCGTTGTCTTAGCATAGTGGGTTGCTGGGTGCCCACTGTATGGCGTGTGCATTTAGAGACCTGGTAAACCTCTATACTGTATTCCGTCAGCGTTTAGGACTTTTTATTTTTTTTAAATATTTCAAATTATTGTAATACGTTATGCCAACCCCGTAACAGAAATGGCCGGGGGTTAATATTAGTCCTCAGGCTTCAAAAACATCAATAAAATGAGACTAGTCAAGGCGGGCGTGGATCAGATAAGTATAACATGGTGGATTCGGCAAAACTATGATAATCCTACTTTTACCGTGTAGTCAGCTTTACAAATTATATTACTTTGTTACAAATAATAAAATTTATAGGCCCATATAGCATTTATTTTTAAAAATAATAAACTTTGTGAGTCAACACAAATACCCTACTTGATTCGTAAGCAACCCATTGATTGTCCAAAACCCGGATTTTATATAAAATACCCTCCAGCAAACTTTTAAGTCAAAGACCTTTGAACTCCTTAAAACGAGATCCAACAGTAAGGTAAGGTGCCAGGTTCGCATGGCAATTTAAGTCCAAAACTGAACCTCTATGGCTCTTGGCGTCATAGAAAACAAATTGAAAATACTTTACTTGAAAGTTTATCTCTGGCGACAATAGCAAAATTGAAGATACTTAGACTCTTAATTGCTTTGGACAGCATGGCCTTTAGTTTAGATTCCACTTACATACTTGTGCCCAAGAGATCACATGTTAATTTTATTATTCTGCTCGTAGAAATGATATGTGCACCGCCAATCCACCACGTCAAGAATACTAAAAACAAAGATTTGTATTATTGTTAGAGAGAACAAATATTAATTGAATAAGTAAATATTTAAATGACACATTCTTAAAGGACTAAAAAAAGCGTTCAACACTTAGAGACCTATATTAAAAGTATGACTAGCCAACACCGAATTGCTAACATGATTAGTTTCGGCTTATTATCATAGAGGGAATTGAAGCTGCCTTTTCAGTCTGCGTTTAATAAGCGTTCATCTGTACCGCGCCTTGTATAAAGACATTGTCCTCAAACCATTATTTTTAATAATGTAAGCAATTATTTATATATTGATGTTTAATTGCTTATTATATGTTTCATGCGAAGTCGTCAATCATTTATTTCGTATTCATGGATAAGTCTAGCGTTAATATTAATACAGTAGAATATCAGGTGATTTTTAATGTACATGTTTCCCAAAAAACACATTACACTTTGTTCCAGGCGCCATTAAAGGCCCCAAAAATGTTTGATTGTCCTCGTCCGCCCTACTGTATACCATCGTCACTCCCTAACTGTTTTTTTAAACAGTTCTTTTTTAATTTTTGAGGGAAAAATTAAAAAGAATTTAAATTACATAAAAATAAAAAAATGGCTCAAATATGAGCCAAAATCTGCCAAAATAAAAATAATATTAATAATACCTTAGTATGTCTCTAACACTACGGGACAAAGTCAGAAACCGGGAAATCAGACAGAAAACTCAAGTACAGATATTCTAGAGAGAGTCAAGAAAGCAAAATGGAGGTGGGCGGGACATGTAGCACGCAGGGAAGATACCAGATGGACAAAAAGATTGACCGAAAAAGAAGAAGAGGAAAGCAGAAAAGATGGCGAGACGACCTAACAACACTCTTATAGGCACCACATGGGCTAGAAAAGCGCAAGACCAGAAAAGATGGGTTCATTATGAGGAGGGCTACATTCAACAGTGGATGAACACAGTCTAGGTGAGGTGAGGTGATGTCTCAAAAGGTGTTATTTGACATGTCGTCATTCAAGCGCAATTCGCAATATTATGAATCCACTTTTGATAAACCTTTGAATCAAGTTATATGGAACCATTCACACATTACAATTGCTGGAAATTCTGTTAATTATGATTCATGATGTAATAAAGGGATGAAATATATTTCTGATCTAGTTATTGATGGCAGGTTTCTAACTTACAATGAATTTATCAGTAAATATTCCCGAGATAACTTTATGCACTTTTGCTCTGTTATGTACGCTATACGTTCTGCCTGGAAGAAAACCATTAGAAATATTACAAGAATAGTCTTTTAAAAAGACAACCATCGCTTAGCGAGGATGTTAGTACTTAATATGTTAGTGTAAATACTTGAGATCATAGGAAACCCTCTCGTATATTAGAGAGATGATACAACCACAGTATATATTTCAGGCATCAACCATACTCATGCATCAACCTTTAATTTTGAAATACCATGGGTTTGGAAATATCCATTTCATAGGTGAGTGCCCCTCCCCATATGATTGTTCATCAATGTGGAACTTTGTGGGTAGTTTACAATCAAATAGATTCTAAATATTTAAACCCCAGTCCATTGCACCGAGATTACAAAATTCAAATACAGGAAACAGGTTAAAAACAATCTTGTCACTATACGGCAATGAAGTATCAACTCCTATGGCACAGTTCAATTAGCTTCCATTCACAAGTGTATTTAGAACACACGCCTGAGTGTTGTGTATAATATTATGATACCTAGAAACACATGATCAGTTCATGTCAATGCATGTACAGTACAACCCACTGAACTGTGCCCTTGGCTGATGAGCATATTATAACTCTTAGTGTGGTGCTATCTGGGCATTGTACACATAATGGTACTCTCCAAAAAAAACCAGCGGTCATATAATCCATTACAGGTTAAGAACTGAGAAGTTATCCACTGTGATGGGTGGGCTGTCATCACAATTAAAAAGTTTTGTTTCTAGCTGCATTAGGAAAGGTAAATGAATTTCCTGTAGGCATATACCATGTCTTAATTCTAAAATAATTGGAACCAGAGGACTTTACACGCACATGACGACAAACAACCAACTCCGTGCAGACTGTGATTTATGCCAATCATTTGCTGCTACACATAGGTAGGGGTAACTTGCAATGTAGTGGCTTTATCTACTCCTTTTAAGGTAGGATCATCGTAAAAATGGTTTACAGGAAAAATTACATAAAACAAATTCCCTACATCACTTTAGTCAAACTTGACTATGGTAAGAATTGAACTTTTCCTCCACATATGTTTGCAGTTTCGAGACAGTGCGATTGTTTTAGTTGTTTTATTTATTTTTTAAAAATCCCTAATTTTTCATTAAATAATTTTTTCTAGCCTAATGAGAGGTGCTTTTAAGCTGATGAAACTCCAGGGATATGTGTATAAAACAAATATACCTAAATCACGTTGGCTTTTTAAAATCAAGTGTTTAATTCTTTAGAAAAATTATTTTAGGGAAAATATATTTAGGGAAAATTAAAAAACACCTGTATTTAAAATAGAAACAATCAATCTGCAAAATCCAACGTGTGAATTTCTAAATTTGAGTTTCCTTTCATAGGACACCTATTCATCACCAGGGAGTTGTAGTTTCTTATAGGACAAAAATTTTGAAAAGTGGAACTTCAGTATTTCTAGAAATACTCAGCAAAAAAAGGTAGGTTGTAACCAGTACAGTAAAACGTACTCTCTGCATCACACAGACAAACTTTGACCCCAAATTTTCAAAGCATTTTGAAACTTGGACACTTTCGGACAAAAACAGGTATGGTCGAGGGTATCAAAATGCATTTAACCAATGTCATATCATATCATATTTCAACAGGAACTAACCGGATATGTTTAAAATTAGGATAAAATAAAACATCCTTTATTGACCTCAAAATAGTTAAATCAAAGGTAGCTTAACGAAAAAAAAGGGTTGATTTTGCTGTTTTCTTCATTAAAAAGTCACTGTTTTCCTCAATTATACATATAAATAAAAATAAATAATATTGTGTCAGAAAAAAACGTGGAGTTCCTACCAGCAGAAAACATTTAGCTGGAAAATAAATAAACTGTTTAGTAAGATGTGTCAATTTCCTTCCTGTTGGAAACTTTTACGAGGGCCAGAGCTTGAGTCGGTTGAAAACAATTACTTTCAAAGGTCCAATCGAGCGGCCCTTAAAGTTTCCCAAACAATGAGGGCCGGTGAATGAGAGTAAAATCCTGGGTAATCGATTTCAAAATCGAGCAATCTCCTTCTTTCTCATCTTCTCTGGTTATATAGACTGTGAAACCAGTCCTCTCGGTGCGTGTTACATATTAGGGCGCTCATATGTTGGCATTTGGGCCATTTACAATTACACAGTCGACGTGGTTTGTGTATTGATGTGTTTTTTGTAGGGCTTAAATAGAGAGTTAGTGGCTTTGAGGTGCAATGTTTGTTATGTGAGCATACTGTAGTAGGTTTCAAAATAAGTGAGGCCTCATTAAAGCTTTTTTTAGGTGTGTCCATTCACCGTGAGAGGTAAGAGGAATTCTTTTAATGCCCACAGGTAAACAGTAGTATATGGTACTCATAAATGTTTATAGTAAGAGACTCCGGCAAAAAAAAGGTGTGTTTGTTGCGCCCCTGTTCTTTGTTTTTGATGACACAGCAGAAAAAATTAAAAAATGTAGGGATATTTGAAATTTCTGCTAAACCATAAAAAAACAAACACTAATCTTATAACTCATCAGTTACTGAGAAAGAAATGAAATAAAATGTGTACTTTCCACAAAATTGCCCCATTTTGGTCATTTTTCTAACACTGCCAAAATCAGTCCCTGTACAAAGTCTATGGGATTTGAAAACGTATTATGTGACATATCTCAAACGCCTTTTTGGAAAAATTAAAATTTGGCACACATGATTTCTTTCACCAATACCAACCTTGCATGAGAATTTCAACGAGATCTGGGCACGAAACCGTAGCCGATGATCCAACTTAATGTCCACATTTAATACAAAGCTTAGATATTTCCAGTTCAATTTCTGCATCGTTATCTTCCTGTGAATGAAATATCTATTGATATTAAAATTATTAACAATAAGTTTTGTTAATTATATAAGCGGGTTCCAGAAACACCAATGGAAATAAGAAATTTAAGCTATCCGGTGGTACAAACTTTATAGTATGGAAGCGCTCCGCATTCATTCGTCAATGTCATAATGTCTTCAATTCCCCAGGCAAAAACTTCCCCAGGCTAAAAAGGCAGGCACAAAACTAGAAGTACTCCCATGTCGGACATTCCTTACACAATCTGTATGTATACCACAACATGTACAAATTTAAAACGCATGCCTTAACAAAAAAAAAATACTTACCAGAGTTAGTAGCGAATGTTATCGTAGCATTCCCTTCGTCAACCGTCATGTCTAAAATATCCCCGCCTCCTGATTTTCTTGAGTTCTCAAAATACATCCTTAAAGTTTCTTCACTGGTTTTCTGGCCGACGTTTGAAACTTGAACAGTGGACTCTGTTTGAGCTTCGGGTTCTTCGGCTTCTTCGTTCTCCCATGTTTGTTGGCCCGAATTTGAATCCATAGGACTAGAAGTGGGTGAGTATCCCTGTCATACAGCCATATAGAAATTTAGTATATCTCAATGTTGGAATAATTCGAAAGAAAGAATGGAAAAATTATAGTAACTGAATTTTGGTATCGTCGATGAATCCCGTTCGCTGGTCCTAAAGAACACAGTTTTCCCTCGAGTGGCAATTGCAAATCAGAGATAAATAGCATTGTATTAAACAGAGTTTATTCAAAAGGCATTTTTGTGTTAAAATTTGGCCGAATTGGATACCCCTTGTAAGGATAATAATTTATCACCATTAGATTGCCCAAAATGTAAGCCTTCAAATGGTGCTATCTTATGTTCTATCATCCTAAATCCAAATGCGAAATTATACGCCTTAAAGGATATAATTATGTTTGTTTCATCGTTTTCTGTATACTTTTCCCCGTCTATTGTACTTTATTTATCATGTTTATTGACTTCATTGTTCTGAAGTTAACAAGTAATATGACGCAACTTATTCTTTGCATGTCTATAAAAGATGGTACATTACGCCCGATATGATGTGACCCTCTGCGCTGAAAATTCGTGACGAATATTGTAAGTGTGACTTGAATAGCAAAACACGGTTAATAAGGTCAGGGAGTACATTTGAGTCCGGAGGAGAGGGGAACATGTTATGAACCGAAATCAGAAGCGGCTACACTGCAGAAACTCCGGTGGTGAATATGCAACACCAGGTCGGTGTTAAGCTTGTCAGTGTTAATTTCTGGTGTTAAAGTTTAGGATTTTAACAACGCTTGGTGTTGTGCAAAAATTTTGGTTATGCATTTTGGTGGTCTGCTTACGTAAGCTAGAAGTAAGCAGCTAATATAGAAACAAACAATAAAACAGGAAACATTTCTACTAACATGTTAGATATTACAGCGATAACGGTTAACACCAACATTTGGTGTTAATTAACACCAAAGAGTGTGGTCCTCCTGGGACACCAGGAGGGTGTTAAATTAACACCAGTTGTGTCAATTTAACACCAGGAGGGTGTTAAATTAACACCAGTTGTGTCAATTTAACACCAGGAGGGTGTTAAAATACATAAGGAACACCGACATGTGGTGTAAGATTAACACCAATAAGTGTTATGTCATATATTGTAACACCAAAATTAGTGTCAATATAAACACCAATTGGTGAAAGTTAACAACAATAGGTGGGTCCTCTCCAAACCCCGGCTTTGTGTTAAAATCAACACCCTCGGTGTTAACTCTAACACCGATGTTTTTGCAGTGTAGGCCGACCAGGTAACCTCGGCAATCAATGATTATGGTATGTGTTGCGTTATTCCGTTAATCATTATGAAGTGTTAAAAAAACGATCTTCTGCCAACTCGAGTTGCGTAGCGTGCGTGAATAGGCCACTGAACTCTACCCATGGATAGCGGGTCTAAGTCGCCGATTGAAACAACAGGAAGTTGCTTTTTGCCCTCCTCAATTTGGCGGAAAACAATGCTACACCTGCTGGTGCACATATTCCACACATATGCTCTATTGTATGACCCAAAACACAGACCTTTGGAGATGAGAAAAAGTTGACTGCAGACGCATCAATACACTAGTCCTGACAAAGTCGAGTGGAGATTCAGCTAAAGCTATCGACAAATAATCTCTCTATTCATTGCCATTTGGCCAGTATCGCAGAAATAAGGTGCCATCTCCGCGATGGCGCTAGGGTTATACTCAGCAATCCCATTCTAGAAGTTTGGTAAGAAGGTTTGACGATGTTTTTCTATAGTTGAAGGGTGCTGAATCAGAAGTTCTGGGTCCTCCAACCTCTGTGAAATGTGGGGAACTTTTTGAAAATAGGGGGTAAATTTGACAGGGGTAAATTTGAAATCAGGTCCAAAATTGTGTTTAAAGGGTACACCAATTATTTGTCTCATATATGGATAAAAAGGCTTAGTTTGTATAGGTTCCAACCTTTAATTACTCGGCCTACGGCCCTGATAAGGTTCAAGGTCCATTCTGGGGACAAAGCAATCCATGCTCAGAGTGTTGAAACCGGTGTCAAATTATTGCCCTGGTCATATGAAGCAGAAAATTAATTTCAATTCTTTGGGTGACCAGCTCTGTATACAATTGAGGTCAAATTTTGGTGACCCCATAGACCCTGTAGATCCTTGTTACATTTTTTGCCCATGAATTACGATACCAAATGCCCAACATGGTAATAGAAGTCAAGACGAAAAAATAATGACACCGGGGTTCAAAAGAAATCGGAGCATGGGTAACGTACCCCAGGATGACCTTGACCTTATAGGGCTTGTCCTGTTAACTAAAGGTCGGAACTATACTTTTTTTAATCCTTATAATGAGACAACTACATTGGTGTACATTTAAACATTTCAAAATTTACCCCTGTAACAAATTCTTACCCCCTTATTGTATAAAGTTCCCCACAGTTCCCAGAGTGGGACCCCAAAAATTCTGATTCAGCACGTTCAAACTATAGAAAAACATCTTCAAACCTTATTCCCTAAACTTTTTAGAATGGGATTCTGATTTATTAACCCTACTATATTACTCATTTTACATCATTATGAAAGGATAAGTAGACTTTCTACCATAGGGGAGTGATGACCAACACTGTTGTTTAAAGGTATAAGGGTTTGTGTAAAGGTTCCCGGACCACTTGATGGGATTTAATCGGCTACTAAATTTGCGGAGTTAATTTGTGCAACAATATTTAAAATTAACGGATGACATTGCCATAATGGTGAGATATCCACAATAATTTACGCTACCTAGAAGCTTTGAATGTCCTCATCGATATTAGTGTACAGGGATTGTGTATCAACTTACGTTGCACTTTGACCTATATATCCCGATGACAAGCTGACTTCTAAATTTGTTTGCCCTCCTATTGATATTGCGTGATCCGTGCGAGATAACACCGAGCAACAGCTAAAACCAAAAACAAAAAAACATTCGAAACTGGAAATTAATGCAAATGGTTAATTAGCAGCCCGGAGTCGTGAAGGGAAATGGTTGTCGCAAGTTACAGGTGTGGTAAACGTGCCAAGAGGGTGAATTAAAGCTAACTTTCGGCCCCGAAAATGGCACGCTCAATTTTCTAACAAATCCTCAGTGTTTTTGCATCAAATGTAGTATAATGATTGCCCACATTACTAATCGCTGTGTGAAATAGATAATCAACAACACAAACCTATGTCCTTCACATATAGATATTTACAAATGCTGTATATTCAAAATTCCGGATCTGTACTGCAAATAGGCCCACTGGATGCATAAAAACGAAAACATCCGATTCATCTCGGACATTAAAAGTTGCAGTGAACCCATAGAGAAAGAGAATTAGTCGTCACTAGAATATTTATAGTAAAAAAAAAGTGTCTTATTTGATAATAATATTAGTCATTGCACATTATTTTTTATAATCACAAAAAGTGCTAAAACGTGGGTTTGGAATTAAAAAAAAATATTTTAAAGATTTGCGGATTAAATTTCATAATTGCAAGTGTTTCTACAACTTGATAATTAAGACTTTTTAATTACAAAATTCGTCAAAAGACTAATTAGCAAATGACCAATGTGTACTTAAACTCGTCATTTTTTCAGATATTCGTCAGTCATTAATTTATCATTTTATAGTGTAAATTTAGAGGTAATGACAATATTTTGTAATCATGAAAACTAGTTTAAAATATGGTAAGGTTATCTTCCAGCAAAGCAAACATGTTTCCAGCATTGAAGTACATTATTATGAATGATAAAACAACTGATTTGCATGACTAATTTTTAATTAGTCAAATAAGACACCTTTTTGACAAATTAATATTCTCAGTGATGCAGAGAAGAATAGGATTGCACTGATTTCCATCTGTAATTTGTAAATAGTATAATTTAAATCCTTGGGTGGGTCAAATAAATTAATAAGAGTATCAGGCCCGAAAACAAGGAATACAGTTAACAAAATTATTAGGATGGCAAAATCAATTAAAAAATTCAGATCACAAATTAAAAATGAACTTTTGTCAAAGTATGTTTAGTTATTGTTTGGATCGTTACCTTCGTATTATCAATTTTTATGCGTTATCACATTTGATGTTTTCTTTGCATAATTTTTGTTAACTGGCTCCTGCTTTGACGTTGTATTGTGTTTGTATGTGTTAAACATGATGTATGGGTCTATTGTTTTTGTAGGTAACATGTTAATTTCAGGTGATGCTCGTTTCAGGCCGTTTAGGCCTATTGAGCATTTTCCTCATTCGTTGTAATTGTATATGTTTATATGTATTTTTATGTATGAATGAAAATAAATTTTGAATTTGAATTGGAAACTTGAATATGAATTTCAAGACGTCATTAGATACCGTGAAGAAGAAAAAGTGGAATTCCCCTTCTACAAAGAGAGGTGATAGAAGAAGGCTTGCCGCATGGTTAGGCCGGATCTTCAAATCCATATAGCATTTGATCTAGACTTCTTATCATAAAAATATGTCAGAAATGGGACCCCTGTACTGAAAAACCTCATAGAACGGGGTATTACACATACTTCTAGGGTCATTGTTAAAATATTTTCAATATTCCTGCCGGCGGCCATTTTGGATTCTCAAATTTGCAGCCCGTTTCGAAAAAATACCTGTGTGATTTTTAAAGGCAAGTGGCCCAGCAACTAAAATTAAGTATCAAAATCTCTTGCGGATGAGTTGTAAGCAGGGTCCTATCCAGAGCCTGGACTATTGTAACACTTCAGAAATTATGTGAGTATGCCAGAATGCCCCTTTAATCTACATGACCTTTGATCCCACTCTATGCCCACCTTATACGGGCCTTGAGTCAGTGCTTAAATTGACCAAGTTTGGTGATCGTAGCATTTGATTTGCGGCACTGTGGCAGAAAAAAAATCTAGATTTAAAAAGATGCTCCTTTGTTTGGCCCACGGCACCTCTCACCCCAATCCGGGTACACCAGACACATATGAACCCTGGGCCACTGGTTATCTGACCAAGTTTGTAATAAAATTGGATTGATTCAGCCCAAATTATTGGTCGAGCTATGAGTTGCTAAAATATTGGGCGAGACGCAGTCGAGCCCAATATTTTAAAACTCATAGCGAGACCAATAAATATTGTGCGCAAATCATCCAATTTTATCATTATCATGCGTATGATCCGATATTATCGCGTATCGGATACCTCAAAGCATGATAATGGCTACAATCGGCCCAAGCGTCGAGCAGGAGAGAACAAAATACAAAATTTATCCAAACCTTTAACCAAATGTCCGGATATACATCAGTTGCTAGGCCCTGCTCTTTCATGTAAGACCTCGCTTGTAAACACAAGAATCCGTGTGTACTGATTTAACAAAGAGGGTTTCCGACTGATAGTCTAGGACTAGCAAAACAAATCGTGCACTTGATAAAGACAGACCCCCAGCTGGATTTGACCTGTGGCGGGCAATGTGACCATTTTTCAAAATGGTTGCCATACTTAGTTTCAATGCCTCATGTCTCTGTTAATAGTACAGACAAGAGCTTGATCTTCGTGTCTGTACCTGCTTTGGGTTATACAGTACAGTAACGACGAAATGATCAAACGCAAATACAATACTGCCATTGTTGATCAACAAATTAATCGTGCCAAACAACACCGGCGCGAAGATCTCATCTCCTACAAAGAAAAGAAGAGAAATAATAGGGTCCCCTTGGTAATCACCTACAATCCGCGCCTCAAAGCGATTGGTCACATTCTCCACAAAGCACCTAGAGTGCTTTCACAAAATCTGAGTTGATGAAAGCAATCCTTCCCCCGAGGTCCACGACAGCTTTAGGCGCCCGAAGGAATTTAAGGATCTCCTTGTCCCACATCCCAAAATCCGATCCAACACTGATAGCAGCCCACCTGGTTGTCATAAATCCAACGCTCATGTGTAATATGGCCGCAACATATGTAGAACACTGAATTCACAAGCACCTCGTACTGGCAATCTATCCAATTAAAACACCCAAAATAATGGATTGGCAAATCTACTTGGGTTATCTATTTAATAACTGTTACCAAACAAACTTGTAAAAACAATATGTTGGAAAAACAATTAATAAACTGTACACCAGAATAAGCCACAACACTTCGCGCAAATTAGAAATTATAGTTCAACACATAGTGCCATTGCCGTATGCTGACCATTTTTCTCCCTGACCATTCCCCCCTGTCTAATCTGTTCATTGATAGCTATAGAACAACTCAAATCAAATCAATAAACTATCCTCCACCGTGAATCTTACTATATAGCCAAATTACAACACTCTCCCCATCCGGCCTTAATGCCAGGATTGATTTTGTTCTTGCCCACCCCTATGGCCGTTTTTGTTACGGGCTCTTTATAACTATCCTTGTCGTCAAGACGCTTTGTCTCAATCGTAATAAGATAATTATAGAGTATCAGGCCCGAAACAAGGATACAAGTTTACAAAATTATTGAGGAATTTTTTGTGCAAAATCAATTAAAAATTCAGATCAAATAAAAATGACTTTTGTCAAAGTATGTTTTAAGTTATTGTTTGGATCGTTACCAACCTGTGTTTTTATCAATTTTTTATGCTTATCACATTTGATTTTCCTTTTCATAAGTTTTGTTAACTGGGCTCCTGCTTTGACGTTGTAATTGTGTTTTTGTATGTTTTAACATGATGTATGGTCTATTGTTTTTGTAGGTAACATGTTAATTTCAGGTGGTGCTCGTTTCAGGCAGGCCGTTTAGCCAATTGAGCATTTTTCCTCATTCGTTGTAAATTGTATATGTTTATATATGTTATTTTTTTATGTATGAAGGAAATAATTGAATTTGAATTGGAAACTTGAATATGAATTTCAAGAAAGACGCATTAGAAACGTGAAGAAAACAGTGGAATGTCCCCTTCTACAAAGAGAGGTGATAGAAGAAGTCTGCCGCATGGTTAGGATGTCCCGGTCTTCATACATTCAAATTTGATCTAGATTCTTATCATGATGAAAATATGTCAGAAATGGGACCCCTGTACTGAAAACCTCATAGAACGGGGTAATTACACATACTTTCTAGGGTCTTGTTAATATTTTCAATATCCTGTCCTGATCCTGCCGGCGGGCCTTTTTGGATTCTCAAATTTTGCAGCCCGTTTCGAAAAATACCTGTGGTTATTTTTAAAGCAGTGGCCCAGCAACAAAATATAAGTATCAAACATTCTGCGGATGATGTTGTAAGCAGGGTCCCTATCCAGAGTCCTGGATAGTAACATTCAGAAATTATGTGGAGTATGCAGAAGGCCCCTTTAATCTACATGCCTTTGATCCATCTATTCCCACCTTATACCCGGGCCTTAGTCGTGCTTAAATTGAACCAGTTTGTGATCGTAATCATTTGATTTGCGGCACTGTGGCAGAAAAAAAATCTAGATTTAAAAAACTGCTCCTTTGTTTGGCCCCGGCACCTCTCACCCCCAATCCGGTACCCCAGAACACATATGAACCCTGTGCCACACTTGGTTATCTGACCAGTTTGTAATAAAAATTGGATTGATTTCGCCCAACTTTATTTGGGTCGAGCTTATGAGTTGCTAACATTATTGGGCGAGACGCAGTCGATCCCAATAATTTTACAACTCATAGCGAGACCAATAAATATTGTGTCGCAAATCATCCCAATTTTAATCATTATCATGCTTTGATCCCGATATATCGCGTATCGGATACCTAAAGCATGTATGGCTCAATCGCCCAAGCGTTCCGCGCAGAGAGAACAAAATACAAAATTTATATCCAACCTTTAACCAAATGTCCGATATACATCAGTTGCTTAGGCCCTGTCTTTTCAATTTAAGACCCTCCCTCGCTTGTAACACAAGACTCCGTTGTGTACTGATTTAACAAAGAGGGTTTCCGACTGATAGTCTAGGATAGCAAAACAAATCGTGCACTTGATAAAGAACAGACCCCCAGCTGGTTTTGACCTTGGCGGCAATGTGACCATTTTTTCAAAAGGTTTTATGTTTTGTGTTTTGTTGGTAATTGTGTAGTCGGGTTAATAATAATGACATGAGCTTGATCTTCGTGTCTGTACCTGCTTTGGGTTATACAGTACCGTTAACGAACGAAATGATCAAAGCGCAATACAATACTCCATGTTGATCAACAAATTAATCGTTCCAACAAACCGACACCGGCCGGCGCGAAGATCTCATCTCCTACAAAGAAAGCAGAGAAATAAGAGGGTCCCCTTGGTTATCACCCACAACCCGCGCCTCAAAGCGATTGGTCACATTCTCCACAAACACATAGTGAACTTCACAATCGACGTTGATGAAGCAAATCTTCCCCGAGGGTCCACTTACAGCTTTTAGGCGCCCGAGGAATTTTTAATGAATCTCCTTGTCACAGCCAAAATCCGATCCAACACTGATATCAGCCCACTGGTTTGTCCATAAATGCAACGCAAATGTGTAAATAGTGATGCCGCGAACATATGAGAGAACAATGAATTCACAGGCACTCGTACTGGCAATCATACCAATTACCCAAAATACTTGATGCAAAATCTACTTGGGTTATCTATTTTAAAACATGTAACCCAAATGTAAAAAAATATGTTGGAAAAAATTATAAACGTACACCAGAATAAGCAACACACGTTCGCAAATTGAACTTATAGTTTCAACACCTGTTCCAAATTCCGTATGCAGCAAATTTTAATCTCCCTGACCCGACCATTCCCCAATCCCTGTCTATCTGTCTTGATAGCTATATAGAACAAATCAGAAATCAAAGCAATAAACTTTCCTTCCAACCGGGATCTTACTATTATCGCAAATTACAAACACTCTCCCCATCCGGCCTTAATGTCGAGGAGTGATTTTTTCTTGCCCACCCCTAGGCGTTTTTGTTACGAGCTCTTTATAACTATCCTTGTCGTCAAGACACTTTGTCTCATCGTACCATCATGATGACGCCATATTAACTGATCTTGATTTGTATTTCTTCACTGTGCTATATTGTAAGTTGATCAATATTATTAGGCAGGTAATTTCTTTATTATGAGATACTATATCCTCTCTGTAAACCGGTTTTGCGTGGATATTATAGCGCTATTCCGCTTGAACTGGTGTAAATGTATACACGAAGTTCACCCACTTATTTATAGGTCGCGGGTATTATGTAATTCCATTCGTTAAGGTTCTATCCTAGTTACCTTTTTCATGTCCGGTTTATATGATGTATTCTGGTTCAGTCCGTTTCCGTAATGTTCCTTCATATAGGCCTACAGTTTAAAAATTGATTTCCATTGGTTGTTTCTTGAATCTATGTTTTTCTGTGTCTTTTGTTCCATAGTTCCTGAATGAAGGCATTAATTGCCGAAAGTTTGTCTCATCATTGTGTGCACAATTCTGCTACGTCCACGTCACCCGGCGTCATGAACTGCTCTCGACTATATATATAGGATTATCGATATATATATATAATATTATATAGATATGATATGATATATATATATAAATATAAATTATTGTCCCTTTTATTCCTGATCGCAACACTACCAAAATTGGGTTCGTGTGGCTTACGCACACCCTCATCAGGTGTTATGAACTTAAACATTCTCCACCAGGCTGGGAGTTGACAAAAAGCGCGATGCGGAGATTGTGCGCGGACGTGAAGGGGGAGCTTGAGCGCGTGCGATGATGCGCAGCGGCACACTTGATTGTGCGCGACTGTCCCTGGGTGGAAATGTTTCAGTTAGCGCATACAGATTGTATAAAAAACAAATAGGCCTAATGTGCTAAAAAATACTTATTTGATGAGGAGAAACTTTCTCCTTTGTCTACATTGCTCACAAGTTCGTGTCTTCTGTTTAGTGAGAATAGTTCATTCTGGGTGGCATAGGAGTAGGAATTTTCTCATGCAAGCCCAGATTACATTTTGTGATTGGTGAGTACGGCTACATTGTTGGATGACTTCTCAATTAATGAGGTGTATATTGGAGTCTTTCAAGCTCCAGATGTTTGCTCAGTTCTGGAATGTCCGGGACGCTTCATTTATGAACGAGTTTGCATGGTTCCTGTACCTGGTTTTGAAATGGTTTTCAGTAGTCGACATATGGTTCGCGTTCCCGGGGTTATCCTCTCTTGTGAGGTGGGCTTGATAGACAAGCCTTCGGTGCGGCTTTGCCTTAGTGCATTTTTCTTTCTCGCGGCAGTTGCATTCTGGATCTTTGGGCTTGATCTTCTCATGTTCTTTGTTATGGGATGCTATGATGGTCGTCATGTTCGGCATGCAACTATAGCTCAGTTTTATGGTGGCGCGGGTTTGAATATTTTCCTGAGCGCGTGCCCTTCCGGAAAGCATTCCTTAAGCAGATTGCCAAAAATTGGCACCTATATTGGTCGCGACGTGGCGCTGTACCCTTTGTGCTCGGTTTGGCGCCTGTATGGTAGGATTATACATATATTCTCGGCCGATTGCGTTGGCGTTTTTTCTTGGGTGGATTCTCAGTGAAGATTAAGCTGATGGTATAGCCGCATTACGGAGTGCTGTCTGTATGGTTCTGTGGCTACTTTGAATGCGCCCTTGTCGGAAGATATTGTTGGAAGTCTGGTGTTGATCCAACCGAAATATTCTTGATACTTGGCGCCGGTGGTTGCTATGTTTGTGCACGTATAAAGGTTCGTTATTCGGCTTAGTGTATGGTGCCGAATGCACCCGTTCTTAGATCAAATGTGACGTCAAGGTAGTTGACTGTTTTCTTGTTTGCTCAATGGTTATACTTAGGTTATTGTCTTAAAGAACCTTTACAAATTGTATTCTTGATCATTTCGAAGTTCTTGGTTGATTCATCGAAATGACCGCTAGGCCGTCATACAAAACCGATACTGATACAAACAACTGTATCTCGGTCTGACCTAACTGACGTGATGATCTTGCAGAAATTAAAGACAGTGAACTAAGCTTTCAGATTTGACATATGTTAGATATAGTCATTAAAAAATTCAAAATGGCGGATACAAATCAGGGTCAAGTGGTTTTAGTCACCCTGTAAGGAAGAAAAATTGAATTATCGAAATATGTGTTGGAGTTGAAGAAGAATAACAGAGAAATATAAAAATACACTGGGAAATCTCGAGAAAATCTAACACACAAACCAGGAGAACATCAGGGAAATGTAATCTATGCCTAGATGATAATCTAGAAATTCTTGAACAAAAAAGGTACCTTAAATACAAAAATGACTTACTAAGTAGATGTCGGCATGGAAACAGGACAAACAAATCGTACTAAGAAGAAATGCACGCGCTCTAGGAAATTACAATCAGCACCCTGATAATCGTTACGGCGTGAAACACAGTGCAGAGCAACACAAAAATTAGTGGTTTTGTATAGTTATAATTATTTGATTGAAAATCGGTGAAATTTACTTACCTGAGGAATTACTATTATTCAAGCTCCTTATTTACAGTTACGTTAAGCACTTTAAATGCAATATAGGAGATATTTTATATACAATATTATTATATATATATATATATTAAAGATATATATACACATATATATATATATATTAATAGATATATATCGAATTTCAAAGTCAAATTAAATTACAGTAAATTATATACAATACAAAACCAAAAATACATTCAACCGAAATAATATTGTAAAAGATACCAAAATAATAGAGTAAACAACAAAACTGCATTAGAAATAAAAGATATATGAAATAAAATTATAAAATAAAACTACAGAAAATAAAATCTTAACCAAAATTAAAATAATTAAAAATAAACAAAATAAAAAACTAAAATACAATGAAAACTTTTCGATATCAGTTGCATTTGTCAAATTCATACACATGTATCTTGGAGCATGTTGTATTTGTGTTGGTTGGAAGTTGATTGTTATATGTATAATGTTATTTAATATGTAAACTGTTAAATTTGTTAGACGGGGGGGCTAGATATGTTCGGGCCTTATTGGCCTCTAATAGCCTCCCCATTTCACATGTCTTGTTTGTCAATGTGAATGGAAATTTAATTGACTGATTGATTTTGACTTGAAAGGTGTATGACGTTACTGTGTCGTTATGGTATTGCATAATATCATATAACTAGCGCGAATGGTCAGACAAACTGTTTAATTCATTTTAATGGTTATTATAATTCCGTTTTTTCCATGAAACTCGATATGTGGTTCAATAGTTATTTTTATAGCGTATATGTATGTTATTGTCTTATTGCAGGTTCTCCTTTAAACGGCTCCTGAAACATACTTTTTCCTTAATGTTTGAAATTTTGTTAACTTTCGATTTGCAGTTTTCCCTTCCCTATTATGGCCGTATGTTCATGTTCCAGATTATTTCTATGTATAGTATGTTGTAGGGTTGGTTATTCTCTCAAGAGCGCCACAATAAATTGTTTAATTATTATTTCAGATGAAAAAAAAAAATTATAAAAACAAAAAATATCTCACTAACTTTTTTTAGTTAACTCTGGGGGACGAGGCTGTGGATCACGATATATCCCTTTGTTAGTATCGTCATAATAACGTTTTATGAAGATTTATTCGGAGAAAAACGGATTTAGCCACTGCAGAGATGGGTAAATGGCCCATGGCTCGGTCATTTGTTTCGCTAACTTTGCATAGCAGCCCAGCCCCGTCAATCACGTCATGTTGGCTTCCGGCTCCGTTGACCAATGGGCGTCGGCAATTCTCCCGGGCTTTGGCGTTTCCGCCATCCGTTCGTCACAATGTCTCAGATCTGCGTAGGAGAAGGTCATTGTTTTAGTTACTTGACAATCATTGTTTTTCCACCCTCCTCTCCCCTTTGTTATAGAGGGTAGGATCGCACCAGTTTTCTATCTTTCCATATTTCTTAGCCAAAGGCAGCTCCTTGCATTTATTTTGGCATTTATTTGGTTCATTCATTAATATGGCAATTTTATCTTTACGGCTACAGATGTGAGCGAGCCAGAATTACTGACGTCAGCTCTGCAGTTATGCTCTATGTATGAATTACAGCATTTATCAAATGTTATGCTGTGGCAAATAGCAAATATGTAATGGTATTTTCATTTAATTTAGTTTCTTCAGGCAATCCTAGATGTATTTAACTTCAGATTTTCTTGCGACTCAGTCTCAGCCTATTGCCTTAATTCATTAGTAATTATTGCCATTACCTCTTAGATATTGGATGCCTACGAGCTTTAGAGGTAACTGACGTCAGGTTCAACATTTTATGTTAATATTCAAACAATTGTTTTAGGCAATTCTTGAGGTAGTTGACTTTAGGACCCTTACTGTTTGTATTCACACTTTAAAATCCAATATTCTATTGATTCCCTAACTGATGCGAGTAAGCCCAGCAAAATGGTTAATTTATCCAAATATGTAATGTCATCCTAATATTTGGTAACAATGGTTCTCTGGTGATATATAAAGATGTGAATTAATTTTGGCTTTGTAGTAATTAAATTAATTGTTGAAAATTTGGCAGAGGAAACTGTTTCAGGCCAAGGGCATGCATCTAAGAATTTTTTATTACTTTTACGATGTGCCTGTCATAATACTAAAATATTGGCATATGTTGTCTTTAACATTACATTGCAATGTTGGCTTTACATATGGCTCAATCTGTGGTACGGGATTACAAATGTAATAGGGGAAGCTGTCTCCAAAGTAACCAATGGTGTTGAAATGAACTGTTTCAAAGCCAGGCCATATTGAAAACTATGGGTGTTTGGAGAACCTGTTATGAATGAATAAGGACTTTGTCCTACGCACTATGTGATGCAATTGGCAAAACTTGTATTGTCCCTTCTTTGTCCATGGACAATTGGTTTAGGTTGGCCTTGACCGCATTGTATGCATGTAGACGGGCATTCAATATGATGATTATTTTCAACAAAGATATTTGGGTGTAAATTTTGCGGCCATATTGGAATAAATGGCTGCAAAAGATATTATTTTTAAAAGTTAATATTAGATTTGGATTCTTTGACTGAAACATCAGAATATACTTAAATCAAATTGATATCATTATTTTGTACAAACGCTATAACAAAAGTATCAGTTTTCGTGTCCATTGGCGCCATGCTCCCTCCGTATTTATTACTGAGATATGAGGCATTGAAACTAAAGATGGCGGCCATTTTGAAAAAATTGCCATAATGGCCAGCCACAGTAAAAATCCAACCGAGGTCCCGTTTTGAATAGATAGTTATTAGTCCATATTACGTGTGGTTGCCAAGGTTATATTTCTGTTAAATCAGCCTGTTAAATTTGCAAATGTGGGCGTGATATGTACCAGTTCAAATCTAGATTCTCATCGGTAAATATGGACATCTGTTTTCGTGGTGTGGGCTTTGGTGATGAAAATACTAGTAGAGAGAGTGCGTCTATTCAATATTTTCATAACCAAATAGTTTTTTAATTCTTTTATTCTGTGTCATATGTTTAGCACCAGATCTACTCTATACAGCAGATTTCGAAACTATCTGCTGATTGAAATCACATTTTGGATAATATGATAAATTCCTCTCATTTATTCTTTGGCAAACGTACTGAATGAACGGCGCAATTAATGTCCCATCACAGCAAAAATTTCCCGGTCGCAGGCAAAAGAATCTGAGGGGCTGATTAAACATGAATATCCGTTTTATTTCCAGATTCCCCTCAGATGTTTTTTTCAGAGTGGCACCCCCCCCCCCCCCTTGCTCCCACAAGGCCTACGCCACTGCATAGATTGGAAGACATTAGCAGAGGGGAAAAGCACAAAGACAAAAATAAGCAATATATCTGTAATCTATTACATCCAGTGGATAATAGGCATAATGCTACAGTGTTTATCTACCTGACCCAATGTTTGACACAACCGTTTGCGATATTGTCAGTCCTGTTTCAGGTCTCGATATGCACTTCACTTTGCTAATTTTTTTTCATTATCTGCACCCGAAAAATCCTTCCTACTTTTCCAAGGACCCTTAAGTTTCTCTGTGAGCTCTTGAACATTACAGCTCGAAGGTACTTGCACAAATCCACGAAAACGGTGGTTTTCCTCCCTCTACGAACGTACATTATTTGTATGCTCTGCATATGGCTGTTATTGTTTGTCTGTTTTATGGCGAACCATAGCATTTCATATGGCCATGATTCTCGCACGGAAATCCCCCTGGCAGCCCAGCGTATTAATCGCACATTCCCGTGACCAGCAAATAGTCGTTATATGAATAAGCCTTGAATTGCGAAATTGGGGAACCCTTTTGTGAACAGACGAAATATATTCTTGCTATAATATTGGAAATGTTTCAATCACACACGCACAATCCATATTATAATTATTATTAACGTTATGTCAGCGAATGATTTTATTTTTTATTTTATTATTATTATTCTTTATCAGTGTGTCTGTCTGCCTGTCTGACCGTGCCATCTATTTTAGCTATTTTCTCGTAGACCGGCTTCGCACGTTTCATGAAACTTAGTGGTGGGTCAGGGGCGGATCCTGATTTCTCAATATAGGGGGCTCCAAATTTTCCGGTCGAAATGGTTTGAAAATTCTGAAAGAGCGGGGATGAACATACTGAGACCGCTGGGCGCCAACAAAGCTAGATTCTACAACACCTACACGGGCGCCCGACGCCCCTTTGAGGGCCCCTTCTTCAAAAAGGCATTTTTTATAGATTCACAGGGCGCCCGGCACTCTATGTAACTCCCTGCGCCCTTGGCTCTGCAAAAAATAGAGGGGGCGCCGCCGCCGGGGGCGCCCCCCTCTAAATCCCCCCGGTGGGGTGGTGCCCCTTGACCGTCCCGCAGACCGAATTTGTATGGTTAGTGGATCAAGGTCCTCAGGGTCATTCAATGTCCAAAATGGGTTTCCAAACACGGTCAAATGGGTTGACCACAATATAAATTGAACAATTCCTAAGTTTCCCAGGCCCCTGTTGGTTCACAAAACATCATGTGTACCAGTGGTCATTCAAGCCAGGTAATCGCGAAACCCAGGTAATCGCGAAACCCATGTGATCGCGAACCCGGTACCCGCCTATTTTGTTATTATTAATTTATAAGCTTATCTAGTAGGTTAGGGAGAAGAAAATGGCTATTGTTAGGCACTAATTAGACGTTAGGGTGAATTTTCGTTTCCCTCCTCCTAACGTTTCCCCCTAACCCAAGTATTACAGTTTATTCCTTTTTGGATGACAAAGATTGCATATTAATTTATGCCAATTAAGGGTAATCCTCCTCTAGATAACAACAGATTAATATAATAATTTAAATAATATAAGAGCTCTTATATCCTAATGAAGGAAGCCATTTTCCCCAAAGCCACTACGCGGCGTTTTCTTCAAAAGTAAACAATCGCGCCCCTATTTTTTCATGCAGTTCTATGTTTTGCATGTTGTTTGGCAATGGCTGTAATAAAAAAACTGTAAGTGGCTAAGCGTAAACACTTCGTATTTGCCAGAAATGACGAATTTTTTATGGCATTGTTAAAGTCGAAATCCAATTTTGTTACACCCACAAAAAGTCGTCAATGACATCTTCAGACCACTTTAAAATGCGTCATGGCCTTCTTTTGACAAAGAAACAGTAAACATAAGGTGGTTGGGATGACTAACACTATAGCCATTTAGATAAAATTTTGAATTTGAAAACTGACTGATACTGGCTTTAAGTATCGTTTCACAAGATTATCAACCTCCTCGTGGTGAACCCCGGAAACTGATCTTCTCAGGCGAATGATAATCAACTGAGGGCTACGCTAACATCTGTTGTCTTTTTTTAATTCAAAACTCGTCGTTTAACTCACTCTGTTCTCCTACTGAACTCGGAAGGTCGCACTAGGGCAAAACATCATCGAACCCCTCACACAAACGCATAAAGTCACTGCGATTCTCCTCTAAGATACCGCGCTACTGACGTTCCATTCTGAACATTTCGGCTAACACTCTAGCTTCAACACACCTAGAGCGCTACCCATGGGATTGTCACCTTTGCTAGTAACTCAGCCCAATGGAAACGGAAACCAAAATTGCAACCTCACCTGCCGACTCCACATGGAAATGGGCAACGACCAAAATTGCAGGGTTCATGTGACCAATGTCTACAGCCCACCTAACCATACGATTCAAGCAGACGCTTCTATACACTAATGGTCACCTTGCATGTACAGATGGTGACTTTAACAGTCGAGCGATTACCTTGGGTTACAGGAATTCAACCCTTATGGAGCTTACCCTGAGGATGGGCTTCCAATCCGGCGTACAAACTTTTGCACGACCCCCAAGCAACCAGACAGTTTCTACTCTGGAAGGTGGCATACGTCTACAAACCCTGAACTAGCTTTTGCAAACATGGAGACAACCATCTATGTTCACGTACTGTTTCTTGACGCTTTTTCGAATCCAGTGGCGAAAATTCTTGTTGACATTGGAGGGAGGGGGATGATGAAAATTTAGGAATGAACCGGAGTTTGCTGAAAAGTCCATTACTAGCACATAGGCGCGCGAAGCGCGTGCTAAAAAATTTGGGGGCCATTTAGAAGCAAAACGCCTCTAAATGTAATTGTTAATTAGAACAAATGCGCGCGAAGCTTATAGGGTAAAATATGAGGTATATGTGGCAAAAACACATGAACGGGACATCAAAATTGGGGGGTGATCGTATGGACCATCCCCCATCATCAAAAAATTGGGGGGGTATATCACCCCCACCCCCCCCCCCCCCCCGGGATTTACGCCTTGCCGAGTCCCACACAGACCATCAATGATCGCTCTAGGAGAGCTTGATAAAGCCTGGTTACCAACAAAGCACAGTTGAAAAGGTGGAACTCCGCAAGGTAGACTGGCCCAGTTTTTTTAAGCATGGTGGATTCAGAAGTGCCCAACCTCCCGACACCAACCTACTCCAACCTGGACAATTTTTTACACAGCACTGTGTAAACTTTTGATTAATATAGCAAAGAAGGACATCCCACGTGGCTGTCGTCGCAGTTAGATCCCATCCTGGGATGAGAATGTGATACTCTTTACAATGATTTCCTGAATTTGAACCCGGCGAAGACGCGTCATCCAAGGCTCAGATCGGCAGAACGGCTTGGACAGGAAACCCCGTGAGCGCTGAGGAGAAGGTTCCAAGGGAATTGACTTTCACTCACCTCAGCAGGAAGGCCTGGAAAGACTATAAACCGCCTTACCGGCAAAGTTTCCAAACCATTGAAATGTCCTGTACTGCCAACTCAATTGCTGAACAACTCCTCGCAAATGTTTGTTTCAAGAACATTGATAAGGGTCACACTCGCTATGTCAAAACAGAGATCACCAAACTCCGTCCGCGCCCCCGGTGTGGACGGGTCCACTTTCAACATCCTTCACTAGATGAGCTTACCTCTGCGCTACCAGCCAAGAAATAGTGGAAGGCCCAGGAGCCTGATAACATACCAGCGGAGTTCTTATGCAATGCGGCCCACGATTGGCTCCAGGAGTTCACACATGTTGCCTTACTAACCAGTCTTTACAAAGTCTGGAGGAGGGCTACGATCATCGCACTCCCAAAACCAAGCAAGCCTGTTGCCAAACCCTAAGAACTACCGCCCGATATCACTATACTATGTGTCTCTTCAAACTCCTTGAGAGATTGAACCTGGCCGGCTTGACGAACAAGCATGATTTCGACGTGGCCGGAGCACTGTCCACCAGTTTGTAAAACTCACAAATGAGAGATTGATGAAGCTTTGAAAAGCGTCCGTAAGGCAGACCGCCATCTTGTGGACCTTACTGCAGCTACGACAACCGAGTGTGTGCACCAGGGCCTGACAACTCAACTTCTCAGACCATCACCTGGATCGTCCACCCAACCTTGTACAATTTCATATGTATGCGTGCAAACCGTTAGCTTTATCTCAAGAAACCAGTGATGGGCAGGTAAGTCGGTCTGCGTCGTCTGAGGAAATGGAGTACCACAAGGATCCGTACTGGCTCCCATGTCTGTTCACTGTATATTAGCGATTTACCCTAACACATCTAGACAATATGGCTACGCCGATGATCTTGCCCTTCTCCACTCGGACAGCAGCTAGACAGAAGTAGAAAGTACACTTACTACCAGATATGGCTCCCGACTTGCCAGGATATCTAAAGACATGGAGACTGAAGCTGAGCGAAAGCAAGACCAATGCTACTGCTTCCACCTCAACACCAAAGAGGCTCAGCGCCAGCTTCAAATCAAACTCAATTAGCGCCCGCTGCCATACAATCCTACACAAAAACTATGGGGAGGGATGAAGTGACCGGCAGCTTACTAACCGGCAGCGCCTCGAGTCCTTTATGCGCGCAAGGTATCTTCAAGTAATAACCTCCTGTGCCGAGTTGCTGGATTCTCATGGGGTGCCAGTTCAACGACTCTCTCTACGCACAACCGCCTTGGCCATCCAATGACCTCTAACTGGATAGCGGGTCAGAGTCGCGATTGAAACATCAGGGAAGTTTGTTTGACCGTTACAATAGGGCGGGAAAAAATGCATACACCTGTCCAACAATAGAACAACTGTGTAGAATTATGTGCTACCGGGGCGCACCCACCACCAAATAACGCTCCCATTGAAATACACGCTAAAATGACTGGAAATAAGATGCAAAATTTACAACCCACTGCTCATATTTGATGTTTTGAAGACATTCTATTACATAAAAAGTGATGAATTTTTTTTTAAAAAATCATGGTAATTTGATACCATACAGGATAGAATTCGAGAGATACAGGCTTGTGATAAGCGCCACCACCTTTCAAACGACACGTAATCCATAGCCGTATCCGACCACGGAGTACTTCCGAAGGCCTATTTATTTGTAGATTCATATTATTTATTTTATGATATTCAAGTATAGGAACAGTGTCTGCCACATTTAATTTAAGAGATAAACTTGACTAATCAACAATATCTACGCACCATGGCCACACCAATTTGCTTTTACAATCGACGGTATGGTTTAACCGGAACTACCCACCATTAAACAAAATGCGGAGTGAGTGATTAGTGGTGTGCTCTCACAACAGGTGTATGTTGTTTCTTCCGCCAATAATTTTAACGGTAAAAACCAACTTCTGTTGTTTTCACTCAGCGACCATTCAACTGTGCGGACAGCACGCTCTCCTTGTGTAGAGGTCAGTGCTTGGGCACTGGTCTACAGCAGGGTGGGCCGGCCCAAGACTAGCGTCGTTTTTGCCCGGTCCCATAGTTTTAGCACAGTATCACTAAAACTGGAAATCTATTCTAAAAGTCGAAAATAGTTTTGAATCAATATTTTTCCAATCAAAATCCGTTTGGAGTTGAAGAAATCAACTCCAGTGTAAGTATTTTTTGGTATGAATAAAGGTACAAACGGAATCCATTTTGAACAAGGCTCGCTTGACTTCATGTTCAATCGCAGGGTCACCGTTAATTATAGCTGCGGACCATGTACCATGCCCGGTACCAGGTAGCCCCAGGGTGCCCAGCACCCACCGTGAATGATTGTGACCTGCATGTAGCAATTCCTCTCATGTCGGGTCTTTAAAAACGATTTGCTGATAGTTTGATTTAAAACGGTCGCGGCTCCTTACGGGAATTCCCACTCGCCACTCATGATCTATTATAAACGCGCACAGTGACCTCAAATTCCGGTCACTGTTAAGGC
>JAMKCH010039958.1:0-115222 GCA_023653785.1 Ophioderma brevispina
GGGTAAATGTTAAAGGCTCTATTTCTTGGTTGTCATTAAAAAAAATCAATGTAAATATTAGCATGAACATGTGGATTAAACATTCAGGGTGCGTATCCTTAAGTGGTCCTTTTAGCACAGGAAGAAAAAGAAATGTCCCAAACTACAGTGTGTCCTCCAAAAATGCAGTAAAAAAATGGGAAGGTCCACAACTTTAGACATAAAACAAAAAACTTCAACAATTTCAAGCCTTTTGTGAATGTAATTACAAATTGGTAATCTAGATTGAAATCCATTTTACCGATTTGATGGAACTGCAATGCTGACAACACTTGGACCACTAAACTTTACATCATTCCATTGATCCATCAATATTACATCAAGGAAGGGGGCTGGTTTTTTCACTGCATTGCAAGATGGTTTCCAGATTGTACTGCAGCATCATCACTTCAAAAATACTTTCATTGAGCTCTGCATGGTTTGAGAAGTTAAAGCTTATGTTTTAAAAAAGAATGTTGCTGGGGAATCCCTTCAATTGATTACTCAGAGATCATAATTTATACCAATTCACATCGAGTAAACACCCAAGATCTAAGCGGCAAACAAGTCAATATACTGATTCTCAATTGTTGTGATGGTCAAATTATTAAGGCCAAACATGCTGTGGTTACCTCGGTCTGAAGTTGAACCAGTACCTTGATGGGGAACAAATTGTTCTTGACATGGTTGAGCCAATAAGTAAATTTCGTCTCAAAATTTCTTTAGGCAGGGGCGAATTATTTAATATGGATATAAAGAAGACATTTGCTCAGCCCTGTGTGGTGTCTTTTTGATTACTCCATCTCATCTTGGTATGGTGGTATTCCAAATACCTGACGCGACTGCAATGTCCTCAAAACAAAGTGATCAGATTCATCATGAGTAAAGACTTCCGTTGCCATTATCAATCCTGCAGACTTTCAAACGCTGGCATTAAATATCAGCACAAGGGCTGAGCAACTTCAGATTTTAATTCAGTTTTTAATATTTTTAACGAATCCTGACATGATTATAGAAGAAAGAGAAAAACTTTGGTAGGGTGTCCAGTATTCATCATCATAATACAAGGGGTAGTTGCTTTTAATTTTCAGTTACCACCAAGAGCCAAATCCGTCAGTGCTAGTTCATTTTTTAACAATGCAATGAAAAATTGGAACAGCAGCCAGAGATAACATTAAATCATATTCTCTGAAATATAATTAAAACGAACAACCAAGGCTCACTTCTAAACAAATGATGCAAAATATGTTATAAGTTGTTTACAGGTGGGTGATCTGGTTTTTGTTTGAGTATTATTTTTAAATTTTATCATGTTATTTTAAGGTGTATTATAAAAGGACCCCTTTGGAAATAAGTTTCTAGCGTAAAAGGGTTATCCTTGGCTTATCTTTCTGTTGCCTGTATTTCAATATAGATATTGTATTTTGTTGTCATTTATCAGGTGCAATAATTGCTGTATGATGCTGTGTGACTATGCTGAAATCAAATCAAATCAAAGCAAGATCCCCTCCCCGTTCACCTTTAGACTTGCATGACACAAGTGGCATGACACATGAAAGCAAATTTGCCAAACAAGGGGGGGGGGGGAGGGGGGGGGGGACGGGGGGGGGGACATTGCAAGGTCATCAGAGAATAAAAAAACAAATTAAAAAGTAAGATAATCAAGATTTGGGACCAACCACAAGTCATAAACAAATATAACGGTGTTTCAGACCCAGAAATGCACTTCAGGCAAAAACATAGGTTTCACTGGACAGTAAATCAAATAACATCAGTTAAAAACGGATGTCTGACGTGCCCTCACTTCATTCTCTAAAACCTTAATTGGATTCATATGAAATTGTCAAGGGTTTAACTACATAAATTTCCTTGCTAAAAGAATAAAAGAAATTAGAAATTTTGTTTCGTGAAATTATCCAGCTCTTTAACATTTGTGCCTTCATTTTTTTGACACACAGTAGAGCCTTAGCTACCTGAAGTGCTTTTATCGTCAGTCCAAGAACATCTTATTGCATATGGATTACTTACACTGAATGGTGATTTTTTTCTTGTAGGACAATTCGAGGTTATATCTTCATTCATGCAAAAATATCGTAGTAAGGGCTAATTTGCTCAATCATTTTGTATGCAAACTGCCACCAACTATCCTATCAGAACCTTCTATGATTGTTTGGAGGCCCACCACTGATCAGCAGAGTACACTGCAAACTATTTGAATTTTTTTCTCAGTGATCTTTTAAATGTCAATGAAAAAGCTACTACGAATAACAATATTAGAATCTCCAAATAAAGTTTAGTTTTACAAATAATGATTCAATCTTATGTATTGGACCACAGCTAGAAAAGGAAGGATGCCAAAATGATCCCTAATAAATTGATGGGCAATATGAAAATTGTAAGAAAAACTCACACTGCAGTTTAATCACACACAGAGCTGCATGATTTTCAAACGGGAAACTTCAGTAGGTAATTATCTAATTTTCTGCCAATATTGTTGTACTCTTAATTAACAAATGACAAATTACCAAGTGACTCACTTTATAATTTGGTTTTCCAAAACACCTGAAATCTCAAGTATCATCAAAGAAACAAAATGTTCAGTCACATAACGACAATGATGTTAAGTCACTTAAGATTTTTCCTAAGTCGAGATGATCACCTATGGAGGCTAATTTCCACAAGACAAATGGATTAGCTTATTGATGAGGGATGTGAATTAAAGGTGTTGTTCAGGTGTTATGTCTACCGGCCTGTCTCCCAATAACACTTGGAGCGGACGGGGGATTTTGATTAACAAGAAAAAGTACGAATGGGTCTTTGTTTGGTATTTCTTGAAGCCATAAAACAAGATGTAATTGCAATATTTCATTCCAAGCCGATTACGTAAAACAAAAGATATGCTTCATCAATTATGAGAAGGCAAACTCAACGTGGTCCGATTTCTACCTTACAACATTTGGAATGCATGATGCAACATGTATACACTTGACTTCAGAGCACATTTCTTTCATCTTCGTAGAAAAAGAAAACAAATAGATCCTGCCGTGTTTTTCGATTAAAGAAAGACTTCGAAATTTCTGTCACTGGGTTTTTTACCAAGCGCTCGTCATTGGATCTACCACAACTGCTTTCTAACAAGAGAAATGTTGGCCTGAGTTCTTGCCATTCTTGTCCCGTGGATTCGTATGGCCTGCGCTACTGGCCTGCATGATGTTGTCGTTTATTTCCAAAATCTACCTTGCTAAATTAGTCAATGTAGGCTTATTTATCGGAATTTTCTTTCTCCGCGATGTTTTGTTTACTTTAGTGTTTTTTGATGATTATTTGCCTTAGAATATAGATTTTGGGAATCACTATGGAAGGTCTCGATTGTTGGTTTAGTTTGGTTTGTTTACCCATTCTATGTAATTGTGTGGGAGCGATTTGATAGGGCAACTATGCAATGAAAGTGAACTCACTGATTAATATTTGAAAAATATAAGTATGATGATCATAGAGACAATGTTCACACTTGATGCCAATAATGAAGTTCAAAAGGCATGTCAATATCTTCAATAGGTTCAATGGCCAATCAATAACACAATCAATATGTAATTTTGCGTATGTTACAAAATCACGTTTCACCACCAATCTTACATTAATGTAACCATTGCCAATCAGAACCAACGTCCGAATATTTGTACTCTCCTTGCTTGACGAAGCATTCTTTTGTTCTACATATCGCATGAAATGAAAATAATAACACACAAAATTAAGGCTTATTTAGTTAGATTTAAGAGAATATCAAACAAGACCCATGTGTAGTTGAGAGTTTTTACAAATGCCTTTGTCCGAGTGTTAACATTTTTTGGGACAGCCTGTGTTACTGTGTTCTATATTTGATATGAGAGCCTGGCACTGATAGACAACACGTCCAGTACCGTGGGAAATAAACTGCGGGTTTGATGGTAGAAGCAATAATGCATACTGCAAAGCACATTCAATATGTGCTAATATGATGGTTTGTTAACCCCTAATCAGCGGTTTTTTGTTTATATTTGAGAAATATGAAATGGATTTTAGGGCTCAAATTTCAGGGACAAATGAGAAAAAATACGGCCTTTTATCGGATAAAAATCGATACTTACATCAGGGTAGGTAAACCAGGAGGGGGTCCCACAATACGATCGGAACAGCACATTAGTAATCCATTGCTGTGAAGTACAGTGGAAATGGAATTACAAATAATAGAAAACACCTCTGTCAACCAAGATTTTCAACGGCAAAATGAGATTCATCAGCATATGTTTAACACCTTTCAAGAACACTCTGTTGTTTAAACAGCGCAATGATGAAGAGGCAGTTTATCTGCTAAAAAGGAATGTGTCTAGGACAAAGAGCCATCTATATAACAGCATTATACGTACCTCCCTGCTAATTGTTCTATAACCCCTCTGTCATGAGCCAAGGGACATCTAAAACAACACAAAAGTTATTTGACCAGAGGAATTACAACCAGCAATATATACCGGTATACCACTTTCAGTGTGCCTTCTTTAAGAAACATTTGCATATTAATGCAAACGGACCAGAATTCCAACGTATCTCATATAAGGTTTATTTGGTGATTAAATCTTAGATCACTGTGCTGAATGCGACATCAAACAAATGCACACCACAAGACAAATCATGGAAAGTGAATTTAGCTCAATGAATGTGATGAAAACCATTTCTGAATCAACCAACCAGTTTCACAGGCCTTAAGCATCCATTCCTCGCATGAACAAATAAGTTTGTCTGCAAACTGTATTATTTTGCATACATGTTTCTGTCAACATCCGCTAATATCTGGGGTGCCATGGGGGCAGGGATTCTCCCTTACGACCCTATTTTGGCTTTGTTTACACTTTTTGAGGAGAATGGCAAGGTTCTATGAAGTTCTGACAATTTGAATTTTTGATGAGAAAAAAATTTTTAAATTTTAGAAAATTTACATTGCTTCAGTTTGAACATATATTGTTAGGTTTCAAAAAGGGAAAATTTGGTAAAGGTCACCACTCTTATAAGATTTCTTTTGCTACATTATTTTTTTCTGTGAACTTAAAACTTTCAACCATCCGTATCACAAAATGACCAAACGTCAGACCAAGTATAATTCTCAGCTCACTATTGTTGTTTGCTTTGGCATGTCAAGTTCTATTAACTGAAAAGTGACTCTCATTGTTGTTCGAGTTGGAAATCCTGGAAATTCTCATGCAATCCCATCTTCTTGGTAGCTTACGGCTCAAGAAAATCACTCATTCGCAATGTGTGCTAGATTTAGAGCGTGTTGTGCTGGCAGTTTCTGTATGGCTCTGGTGTACATGTTTTATTTAACTAATCTATGTCGCCAAGCTGATTTTTTTTGTTTTTGGGGCAAGTTAGAAAAATGTTTCTTCAACAACAGCACTTAAATCAGAAGCAGGGTGTCACTCTGCACGGTCAGCACTATTAGCTCATCCAGCACTCAGTGCCAATGATCGGAACTTGGGCCTAATTGAGGCCTTTCTGACAGGACTTAATTATTCAATTGACTGAAAATAATGAGGTTCTTCTATTTTACCCATTTTCAATGGTCTACGAATCCTAAACGTTGTAGTAGTTTGGTTGAAATGTCAAAATTTTATTAGCAGATTTCTCCTCAGGCAGAAAAGGTGCTTCAAATATCTCTAGTGACAAACCCTTGATCAGTAAAGCCTACTTTTTATGAAATACAAAGAAGATCACCTTGTATATGTCTGAGGGGATACACATTATGGAAAAGACTTGAAAATGAAATAATGCAAGTTTATCGTAGGCACTTTCTGGCATGGGGTTTCCAAAAGGCAAATTGTGTGGAATGATAGTTAGCCTACCGGCATTTTATTCTTATTTAAATACAATGGATAATTATCATCATCATTCAATTTAATTTTTAGCTTGAACTTCTAAATTCCAACAATAGGTTGAACAAGCCTGCAAGCACTGATGAAAACAAAGATAGTAACTTTGAATGAAATACCAGGTTCTTATAATACCCATTTTTTAATGGTTCCAGAACCGTTAAAAAACTATCTATTATATAGATATAGACTCTTTATTGGCACAGTGATGAACTTTTTAATCCCTGTGAATTATGTCCATAGAGCTATTTCTTGGAGTAACACTTGTAAAGACGTTCTAGATGGCTATTATTTTTAATATGCTAAAACGCTGCAAATTGAAAATCTAGAGCAGATGTAAAATGGTCAGAGAGCTGGCTATATCCGGACTGAACGGAAAGGGATAATTTTAAGAATTTTTATTTTTACGAAAATATCATTTGGCTTTTCATTATACAAAATTAAAAATTTGTTCTTTTTTAATATTTGCTGCCATGGTATCATGTTGTAACTCTTGGCCACAATTACAAAAGGGTAATTTAGGAAATAAGGTTTTCTTGATGTTACAACATTACAAGGCGGTTCTCGAACCACCAAGGTCCCCCCGTCGCGGTATAGTATATGGAGACTTGAATGACCCGATGACTTGAAATGACCTTCAACTTTTTCAGCCCTGAATGTTTTGATCACCACCCACCAAGTTTCATCATCCTGCCACAATTGCAAGGGTTTTATAGCAATTGAATCCCATTTTTGGACCAAATTTGACCATATTTTGACCATATTTGACCTTTTTGGACCCAGCCCCACATGCCCAACTCTGGAACTCATCCCCGCCTCTTGAGCGACATCTATATGGTGCGAAGATGGCACCCATACTTGCTTAGTCAAAGATGTCGTGCTTACAGGCTTTTATAACAAGAAACCTATTTTTGACCAAATTTGAACCGATTTTTGACCCTATTTGGACCTTTGACCTATGTCACATGACGCATTTTATATCCCAGCCAACACCTACGTGAAGATTGCAATCTATGGTGCGAAGATGGACACCCACACTGCTTAGATCCAGAGATATTGCGTGGGACACCCAACACACACGCACGCACATTCACACACACACACGGACGCAGGGGCATTTCTATTCCCCTTTGCCAACTAAAGTGGGCAGGGGACCAAAATGCAGCTGATTCTAAGCCATTAAAAAGACTGTAAAGGTCATCAAGGAATTAGGCATGTTTCAACATCATCATAATTACAATCCTTATCCTCCAAATCTCCATCTGTAAACAATTGACTTCACAAGTCACTTCAGCTGCCCAAACTAAATGTTCCACTTTCAGTGTTATTGGTCAAGAAACCATTTTTATTATGAAAAAACACAATTAACATTTTGACTGTAGAAGTGATATATTAAGATTGCCAAAAAACTTCTAATTTAGGACGTTTCCATGTCGTAAAAAATTCCACTCATCAGCTGTACACCAAGTGCGGATATTACGATACAATAAAGAATTGCACACTTCATCATATGTTCGGTTGGATTGGGGGGGGGGGGGGGGATTATAGAAGAGCAAGGTGATATGAGGTTTCATCAATGAAACCAATTTATATAAATACATCTTATGTGCAACCACCCACACTATACACATGGCAAAAAAATAAGTATATATCAAACTTGGTGTGGCTGTGTATGTGCAACGTACATGTACCACTTGTACTAGCACAACACGTGCATGTTATTTGTATACAAAAAAGGATCCAGGGCTGGCCTCAGTTAATTATCTCACTGTGGTTTGGGCACTTCTGGCACTCTTTTGCATTGGCGCGCCGCAGACGATCTTCTGGTGGACAGTTCTGCACATAGATCACACGATTGTATGCTTTATCGCTTCCATAGTTGCACATAGACTTTGCACTGTACATACATAAAACAAAACCCTCCTGTAATCCTATGGCGACAACAACAAGCTTTGTCCAGAAGGCCATCCAATCCCTCCAGTTTGAGTGCATCTGTTTGTGCCGATCTATGAGAACATACAGTGCCCATACCGCATGTGATTGCTATGATGTGGAATGACACTGAGCAGATGATTTTGCGGCGTTCCCCTGCAGACATCTCCAGCTTTTCCCACTGAAATAAGTGACAAAAAAAATCATCTTATACACTTGATCTAAATAGTGTGTTTTGGTTAACAGTTACTTAGTCTATGCACATGCATTATTTCAAAATCTATAAGCACACATCACTTTAAACTAACACAATCTGAGGTCGCTCATGACAACATGACCACCACAGCAATGCAATGGTTACTAAGAAAGTATCCATGAGTTTCCACCCAGAACTAGGCAGGCAATTGGGTCTCCTGGAGAGGGGCCCACCCAACAGCTAACAGCAACTCTCAGCCAGTTGGTTTTCGGACATATCCTGAGGGGAAAGTGTCCCAATGGCTTTTTTGTTAGCCTTACTTCCGGGTTCGCAAGATTGACCTTGACACATCTGCCAAATTCGGAAGCTCCAATATATGCTCGACCTTCGGGGAGAACCCGGAAGTACTTTGGGAAAATAGTGCATGGTGGGAAACAACAAAGATGGCGTTTTGGCAAGTCAAAAGGCACAGACATCCCACCGGCAACTCGCAGCAGTTGGTTTTTGGCCGTCTCACAGCAGTGGTAAACCTTCATAGGATCTCAATTCCAAAAATGTGACACTCAATTTTTGACAAAAATACAAGACAAAATTAGATGCAAGGTGGGAATGGAACTTTTTTTAATACAATGAAAAAGTGGAATTTTTCCTTTTTTTGCTAAGGACTGAACAACACTATGAATTGACCTGACTGCACAACAGTCTGATTGACTGCAGAGTCTGCAAATTCAACCTAAAATTGCCATATTTGTTATCCATTCTAACACGATCATTCTGTGTCAAACATCAGCTAAATATATTATATAAAAAGATCATAGTTGAACAAGGCCTATATGCCAATACCTCCTACACACTGTGAGAATTTATGTCATAAAACACACTTAAAATGGAAATTGATTTTACTCAAAATTGTCTCTTCAGAAAACTCATAATTCCACAAATTTATTGCAATATTTTTTCTGCAACTGGAAGTAATGATGCACATTTAAACAACCATACAACACATACCTTTCCTATAGGTTTCAGCTTTGTCTGCATAACAAATGAAAATCTGCATAGCTCGCAATGCTGTGTGTTGGAACTCTTTATCCACTGCTGTATACAAGCTTGATGTACATGTTGTAGACTTCCTAGGCAAAGGCATGGTGTTATAAGGGGTGACTCTTCATCCCCTTCACAGTGACATATACGGCAGATGTCACCTTGGTTAGACATCAGAGATGAGGCAGATTGGGACGAAGATGATCGCTTAGTAACAGAGTGAGGTCGGCTTCCAGCTTGCTGAAGGTCACTCAAGGTAATCACTTCACTACAGTTTGGTTCTCGCTTCTGGCTCTCAGTAAGTGGTTTATTAGAGTCTGTTGAGGCTCTGGAACTACTTCTGGCACTATGAGGCTGTACACATACATGTAGATCACATACAAACAATAAAAGGATGATTAAAGTCTTATCTTACATCTTGTAAAGCCCATGACATACTACCAGTCATGGCGTGCTACATATTTACAATGGATAACTATCATAAGAGTATAAGAGTACATGAAAGCGCAACTGATATTTTGGGTAAATTGAGCTTTTGATAGATTTTGTAAATACAGGTAAAAACACCTAACTCAAGCTATATAGTGCCAACCTCAAATCGAATAAAATATGTAATTTTTTTTTATTTTTTATGAAAGAAGGAAGACATTAAAAAATAATAGAAAAAAGATACCTGAAAAAAAAATCTGCAATAATAACAATCAGATGTGGCTTTGTCGCACTCATGTCAAGATATATTTCTCAATGTAGCTAGGCAACTATTCTCTCTATGTATATTACAAAGCAGTCTCCTCAAACAGAAAGTTATGGTTTGTCCAAAAATAAGCACACAGCAAGCACACAGAATTTTCATGAGGATTACAAGATGCAGTTGGTCATGTGTCTTATGGTGGGACACCTTTGCGTTACAAACCCCAATTTTTGTGTTTTACCCTCCTTTTCACTTATTTACTATGTAGTTTAAAAACTATACATCTGACACCCATAAATCTATATATTTTTGGAAAGCTTATGTTTTAAGGAATCCATCTGAACTAGTTTCATGATGGTATACAGGGTGGTCACTAAAATATATAGGATGATATTATGAAAAACATCAGATTTTGTTCATCATATTATACTTTATTGTATTTTCTCCTTAAAACTAAGTACATATTATTATAGGGTACACCATAAGCTTCGATAAAATATATAATTATAATATGTTTTGATGAGCTCCGATGGTAATACAGGGTGCACAAAAATAAGTATACAAACTTTTTAAAATTTAAGGCCATGTAATCAATATTGAATATTTTATGAAAATGTGAAAACAGTAGCTACGCTTTTGTCTTTGGACAACTCAATTAAGTCTGATATGCCATATAAATGTTAACCAGAGTCGTTTAAAAAAAGGTATAGGGTGTAGTGTGTGTAAAATACTACATGTCAAAGGTGCTATCAATGCAGAGCACTTTAAGTTTTATGTGTGTGTAGTTGGACTTATAAGCCCAAATCAATTATAATGTGAACTTCGAATTTCACAGCTTTGTTTTCTTTTAATAAAAATTTTGAATACATACAGGGTGTCTAAGAGATTGAATACAGATATTATAGTCATGAATGTCAACATGTGACAGTACAATTAACATGTGAACAGGATAGTGAGGTTACTCTGTGAGAGAACTACTTCAATGGTGTAAAGGGGTATTTTACGACATTTTTCAGCTTCTGTGACCTGCTCATTACTAATACTACATTCATATCTCATGATATCACCATAAACTGGGACATTGCAACAATGTTAGATCAAAATTTTGAGCACTGTATATAGCACCAAATAGTGTTTAAGGTTTTATGATTTTAATTAATTAACCCAATTTATTAATTGCCACTTTTGTGTAGACCTTTGTAAGATTACAGGCCATATTAAAGTTGCATCTGTTTACAATTTATTGGACACTATTATACTGATTTTGTTAATTTTCCGTAATACATGAACATGAGCGGTTGTGACCTTTATTAATCTAATCATTAATACTGGTATTAATTGCAAGGTAAATTACAATTAAATTTTAATTTTGCTTCAGAAATTACCAGGAAAGGCTAGTATTATGTTAAAAGCACATTCTGTATTAAATTACAATATGTGTCGGAACAATAAATTCCATTTCCCATTGAGTTTGTAACAATCTCCTACTCCCTCTCCACCGCCACTCCTCCACTGCCACTCCACCAGATTTACCTTTGTTAATATTTGTGAATTTTTTGCTAATTAAACAATGTTAATGCTCAAATGCAATAACAAATTTAGAAAGTAGAATAAAGCTTTGAAATGATTGGGGGGGGGGGGTGGTGGGGAGAAAAAAAGTCGTAGGGCACGCACTTTTAAAAATTTGAACACTCAATGCTCTTTCAGCAGCTTGTTAAACATAGAAGAGTAGTATAAATGTCACGCCACCAACTATATGGGTGTCCCCCCATAAGACACATACCAGTGTTCCCATTTTAGTCTGGCTAAAATGTAGGGGGAAACATATACATTTTGTAAGATTATAACTTATATACATTTTGTAAAGATAACAATTTCAGCTCATGCATACATCATGCCCTATATGCATATGATCGCATTCAGATTTTTCTGAGTGAACAATTTTTTCATCCCTTTTTGTGTATGCCTCAAATTTTCTGTAATTATACCTACTAAAATTTGAGGAAAAAAAATATTTTTAAGTTTTTGTCCTTTTTTTGAATTTTGTGAATAAAATGATTTGAAACATTAAATGAACATTCCCACTATAACAATACCATTATGGACTATTCTTTATGGACTCAAGATTAGTCATGCATTCCTTCATTCTATATACTCCTTTGGATGGATAGTACAGATACGGTTTGCTAAGCTCCACAACCCCCCTTGCAAAAACACAGCAACAACTTGCATTTTACTCCAACAACAAAATTTGCTATATAATGAATTTCATTTTGTGCACGCTCCTCAACCCCCCCAACACTGCATTTTACTCCTAACAACAAAATTTGCTATATATGACATTTCATTTCGTGCTACTCATCACCCCCCCCCCCCCTTGGCAAAAACACAACAGCAACAACTTTGCATTTAACTCCCTAACACAAAATTTGCTTATATAATGACATTTCATTTGTAACTAAAATTATCATTTTATTACAAACCCATAACCTTATCATACATTGTGTAAGGCATAATGATGGTGTGGATAAAGAGACAATTAAAGGGTCAACAATTAAAATACAATTTAAAGAGCAAAAAAAAAAAATGAATTAATCAAAAGTGGCCAGGTCACAGCTATTTGACCCCATGCAAATCGTCTCTTATTTTTATAATCATTTTAAGCAGTGGTGCCACAATTTTGACAACTGATATAAGTGAGGACATACAAAGAGCATATCCTCTCCAAAATCAAAAAATCCATCGTGGTAATGCTTTTTCAATAGGTCACAAAGATCAGCGGGGGGGGGGTTTGCATGGTTATAGTGCCCTATATGCACAATCTCCACAGGAGACATGTTAACTAGATTTTGAAGAAAAATCATATTTGCCCGCATTAATTTCATAAATTTACACAGGATGAGTCAAATGGTATAAAAATTCAAATGAAATTGTCAAAACTGTATCGCCTTTGATATTTTTTTGCTTTAATTTTGTTTTTGGCCAATAATAAATGAGACTACTTTCTAACAGCTGTGGCGAATGCTCATGCTAGTATACATGTAGGTAAAATTAAAGATAATAGGGATAATCCTTCCCAGCAATGATTATAATGGAGGACACAGGGTTTTCTCCAGTTCAAGTTGGGCCGGCTAAAGGAGATGCGTAGCGAGCACAGCACTCGCCCCTCACGGCAGGGGGGTCCGGGGCTAAGATTAAGGGCCCTGTTGGGGGGGTCCAGGGGCATGCCCCGCCCGGTGGGGTCGAGGGGGCGAAAGCCCCCGAAGCTCACAGGTGTTAGCCCATTTAATGGGATTTGCGGGGTTTCACTCAAACGTTTTTTACTGTGGTCATTACAGATTTACAGTCATTTTCAACACTTTTTATTCAACCACATTATTTAAATGTTTCAAAGCCAGGTAAACATTGCACGCATCGCCACTAACCACTCCAGTTACTACAACTGGAGTGGTAAGTTACTTCTGATAGACTGTACTGCATAGTTTAGTTACATGTACATGTATGTAATATTAGTATTATACACTTGTATTATGTTTGCATGTTAATGTTTGTAATAAAAATAAAAAGGCTGTGGTCAGTGAGTAATAAAGATTTGGACTGCTCCCTTGTGTTTCGATGTTGTTACTGTTCAGTGTTCCTGTTCACCGATCAATTTCACAGGTACTCCTCCCTTTTTTTTTTAAGCCACTAACCTTACCGCCTTTCATAAGGGAATGAGTCAATGGGGGACCTTCTATTGAGATTCTCATGCAGCAGGTCCCAGTGTTTTCACCCATCCTGTTCGGAGATCAGTCTTAATTATGTCAGTTTTGAAAAATTTCTCGCAATCGGCATTGTTATGGGGTTGGGACTACTTTTGAAGATTTTGGCCAGTTTGACACTCGGGTACTGAGTGCTGGACTGACGTAGAAATAGGTCAGAAACAAAACTCATGGAATTTAATTTGTAGCCATGTGATTCTTGAACATAGTATACAAGTCCCGAATTTTGTGAGTGCTTTTCTTGTCGAGAGCGAATCGTTTAGGCCCATTCCATGTCAATATTCGAGGTGACAAGTTACCACACAAGGTATACGTGACCCCCTCCCGAGGTCATTGTACATGCACAGTGTATATCATCATAAATTTATGGGGAAATCAGCAAAAAGTATTGTGCTGAAAACAATGAAGACATCAAGAAACGAAGCGGTTTCTTATCAAGAATGAGTCTTTGTAGTACTTCAACATATCTTGAATAGACGGGGTGAGGTCATTCCATATGTCAACATTGATTTTCAGGGGGGCAATTATATGTCAAAATGCAAAATTAGGATTTTCCACTAGGCTGTTTGTAAAATCACTATTTTAATAAAACCCATGGCTTATATTTGTACTGGCAGAAAGTCCTGCAGTGTGACTCCAATTAACAAGACAATGGACATTAAAAATATTTTTACTTACAGAGTTCTGACCCCCCCCAAAATTGGTACCAGATGAAAGATATGGCATTTTTACACCGAAATAACTTTAAAGTAAGGCGCTATCCCGTTTTTGATGCCAGATTTTTGAATTCTACTCCAACAAAAATACCCCAGATTGTGATTTCAAGTTGGGAAAGGTCCATTACAAGTTTATGCCCTCTCAAAATTTCCAATCGCACACATCATTTTGTGGTGAACCCTCTAAATTTCTGAATGCTCAGGCAGAAACGAAAGGTGGTATGAAGCTCACAATTTCAGGATTTTCCATTTCTCTCGATAGCTATCATCACACCAAATTAGAAAAAACCATGACATGCTGTGGTGCACATCTCAAGTATCGACATGGAAAGCCCTTCTGTAAGCTCTCTACATACGCTCTCTTTAACTTCATTTTCAAGTTCCTTGTAATTACTACGGCTCAAACACATAACTAAATCAGCCATGTATTCCAGAGTGTTGAAAGCTAGCATCCAATTTTTTCCTATTGCGTCTATCAATGGCGACACTCTTTTTTTGTTTTCTCGTTAAAGTGTTTTATTTCATCTTCAGTACTTTGGCTTTCCTTTGTGCCCTGTTTAAGTTGCATTTTCAATGTGATAAACCTGACTTTGAAATGTGTTGCAAATTCCTCTGATGGCTGACGTATTATCCTCAGTTTGGCGTTGCTCGTTAGATCTGCATTGGGCTGCAAGACTGGTGTTGATTCTAGTGAAGTCAATTTTGACTCTTGGAAGAGACAGCTGAGCCTATTTATAGTAGGGTAGGATATGCAGAGAAGCAAAAGTGCATTTGGCTACAAATCAAAAACTTGGCCTTGTATGGAAAGTCCCCTGCTCTCCATCTGACCTGTTCAGCAGATGCTTTCACGCTCAAAGACTGATTAAGACTGTAATTAAAAATGTTTTAAGTTTTGATGGCACAATTGCCAAGTGCTAGCCATCTTGTCTCTGAAGGATCTGGCACATGACCAGTTTCTTCAAGGTTTCGTGAATAGTTCTTTTCGTGCACCGCAGACAGACCTTTGTTCCCCACAGCACTTCTTTTATAAAAAGCATGAAGTTCTGCCTTCAACAGTTTTTTTGAAATTGTGATTACCTGGGAACACATGGCTGCATGTTTGGCAACTAAGTTTAACTTGTGCGCCGAACAGTGTTTACCTATTGCCATCGCTATGGGCTTTTGTGAAAAATGTACATCTCGTTGTTTCTCACATTGCCGGTCAATTATTTTTTTTACTGCCCCGTTAGTTTGGCCGACCATTACAGGTGCTCCGTCCGTCCCAATTCCACGAAGTTTTTGGTATTCCAAGTTATTTTGTTCTATGTAGTCCGTGACTTTTTCAGCTATTTTTTTGGCATTCAGTGTAATAACACAGTCATCAAGTTCATTCATGTCTGTTGATTCAATTTCCAAAGCATCAAGAATTTTCATGTATTTCACACATACATCCCCAGTTGAGTTGATGTACCGTGCATGAATGACCATTTGTTCAATGCAAGCAATATCAGTTGTTTCGTCAAACATGAGGGAAAAGGCTTCGCTGCCTTTTAAAGCATCTAAATTTCAGTCTCCAGAACTTGCATTGATGCCTCAAGATATCCTACGGCAATGCGAGAAGGTATATTTTGGCATTCCTTCCTTAGTAATTTTTTCAATATATCAACTCCAGCCAAGTCTCTCAAACTCTAGCAGCTTAGAAAGTTGTAGTATGAGAAATTGTTTTTGAAAATCCATATGACATTGAAATGCTCTGAACCATTGCATCAGTACTACAATATCGGGATGGTAATTCTTGGCTACATTTTTTGAGTTGAAGCAATCAGTTCGCCCGTGCAGATCATTATGCTCCGCTGTTCGTTCATGTTCTAACAGTTTCAAGCCTGAGCCTTACACTAGGGTGTCCGGTTCCATGCGGTCCTCCCAAAAAGGGTGCTGTCAAATTATTTTTACCAGGGTGCAATACATGCCCTCGTTTGGAACAATTGTGCCATGGTCGACCCTTTTCCAAGCGGGTAAAAAGCTGGGCTAGTTTTTGTTTTTTGGGCTTTTGATCTAGTAGAGCAATCACTCGATCCTGACAGTATCCGTACTCGCAGCATGCTTGAGTCTGAGAACTAGAACTAGCAAGTCAATCAATGCTGTCCCCCTGCCATGTCGTCAGTAAGCTTAGGAAGAGTATTATGAGTTCTCCATCTCCTGGCCGAGATCACCATTCCACTGCCACTTGCAATGTCATGATCAAGCCTTCAAAATTCGTGTCCGATTCATTCCAGTTTCGGCCGAAAAAGGCTTAAAATATTTTGACTGTGAAAGAGAATTGACAATCAAAGTAAAACAACTTCCTTTTTAAACTTCGACCCGTGAGAATACTGCTTGCATGAGACGAGAAGACAGCCAACTTGCACTGTAAGCCGGAATATTAGAAGTTTACCAAAGTCATTTTGGCTTACCAAAAAATCGCTCACACGCTTAAGCTTCCTCACTGCATGACGATAGAGATGTGTAAAAGTCTAGATCGCCGAGATGATGTCATCTTGACAGTGTGGATCGACCACCTATGACCAATCGCGAAAAGGAATTCCCTAACACGGCTAGCTAGGTATTCATCATACGTCATATGCATAATTAATAGTAAACAAACCTGAGCACGGTGCTAAATAAATAGTCCTGTTCAAACCAACATTCAGTGTTAATATCTGTTTCAATCCTACTATAAAGAGGTCCTCATCAGAGCATTATGAGACCAAACGTTTTACTTTGTATATTTGTTGAAAATAAAGCCGCTAGAAGCTCAAATTAAGTTGGGACATTTTAGCGACTGCGTTGTCTAAAGATTCTACGCGCACGATGCTTGATGGATTATGATCAGCTGTGGTTGATCCACGATTGGGAATTTTCTACACTGGCTTTCATAATGTTATTTTACGCACCTAATCGGAACCCATGAAGATATGGGCACCTATTGGAAGTGGATCATGATGTTCAAACACTTTCAGGAGGACTGTAAATAATTATGAAATAAATAATCGGAGTGTTGATTTAGGAATAAAATGGGATGTTATGGTAGTGTATGTAACTTGCTTATTTCTCTCTCGTTTTAACAATATGTAGATTGACCAAACGCGTTTTTGTGGTAACAGTGTCGGAAAGGTTGTCACTTGACATCGCCCTCCGGCGGCCAAGTGAGTGCCGGCGAGGAGACCCGACCGGAGCCGACAGGCGCCGACCGCGTGGAAGACAAACCCGGCCCTTGTCTCAAAGGCAAGTCTCTATCCATTTAGGACCATCCATTTGCACTCTCATCAGGCACTTGTACAGCATATGCTATGCCCACCACTATTCTATATCAATTCATGGTGTTACAAGTCTTGTCTATTTGGTTGTGAACAAAGTATAGAGTGAGCACCTGGTCCAATCATGACTGTGTCATTGATCTCATGTACAGTAACTTTGTTTTAGTTCAAGGAAAAACTTTTTGAAAATCTCAAGTGTGTCAGTTCGTTTCTTGTAATTAGTGAATATTAGAATTTAGGTAAGAAATAAAGGTATCATGGCAAAAGTTGAAAACACAGGTTTAAAACAACTTATATCCTCCAATTTGTTGAAAGTGTGATTTTTGTGGGCCGCATAGCTGGCAGGACCACTTAGCAATCCGTTGTGCGTGTGTATGTGTGTATGTGTGGATGTGTGTGTGGATGTGTGTGTGGATGTGTGTGTCACAAATTGTTAAGTTTTTTTTTAAATTGACCTCAATTGAACTTCAATTGGAACCAAACTTCTGTCATAGGTGCACAATGGGATCCGTCATATGTTGATGAGGTCAAAGGTCATGTTGAAAGGTCAAAGGTCATGTGAGGTCAAGTTGAAAAATGGGCTAAAAAGGTAAAATTCATCTAAATTGAAAACTTGAAGTTCAATTGGAACCAAACTTTTGTCATAGGTGCACCATGCGATCCCTCATATGTTGATGAGATCAAAGGTCACATGCCAGGGTCATGGGGCGGCCCACAGCTTATATTCTTTGAATATAGCGAGCGCGAAAGCAGAGAACCGCGAAATTCTAGTTTAGTGTTTGCATGCATAATTGAGGTGCCTAAGCTCTCTGTTTATTGCTTAGTTCAATTTGATGTATTTGTCACAAAATCCTAATGTAGTATCTTGCATATGGTTCACCAATTTTAATATCCAGCCATACCCGTTTTGCAATGTTCATGTGCAGTTTGTATTAATATTGTGATTCATTATGGCAACTTACATTTTGGATTAAGAGCAACATGATTAGAATTTTAACTCAATAATTAATGTCTTGATTTTGGCAGGTAGCGCAACAGAGCTCCTCTTGAACTATTTTGCAATGTATGGCCATAAACCTGTTTGTTTAAAGGACATATTACCCTACCTAGACCTAGTGCCTTCTGGAGACCATGACTCCTTTTATCAGAGTTACAAGACATGGTACTACTGAGAAGAAGGAAAAATGTGGAAGGAAATTCGCATTTGCCATGATGTAAGTAGTGATTTTTTACATTGTCATATCTGTCCCATTAAATGTATCTTGTAGGAAAATTTCCATTGAATTAATGTAAATCCCACCAATCAATGTTGGGATACATATGTAGGACATTTGAAAGAGCATTCTTCCAGTTACCAACATTGATCCAGGGGAGATGGGAGTTCATTTAACAATTAAGGCAAAGTGTCCCAACAAATACGACCTAGATTTTGTACCTTGTATTTTTTAATATTTTTCCCATATAGTGGGTGGTATGTCAACATTCAGTATAGGCAATTAGTAGTGTTGATACTCTATCTCTCTCTCCCTGCAGATGAAACAAATGCAAAAACATATATGCACCCTCCAAATTGCACGTCACATTGGTCTCAATAGCAAGCTTTCACAAGACGAGAGGCTAGCACTAGTAAAGGAATTAGTGCAACGCCACCAGAAAGGCTTAGAATTTGGTGGGCAGCTACTGAAGACAGATCTGCAATACAGTGACGACTACCTCCTGCTTGCTGTACACTTATTACTGGATATATGGCAAGAAAATAGTAAGGATATTCAATGTTTAAGCAATAGTGAATGATATCTGGAGATCACCATAAAACCTCTGCCTGATTTTGCTCTTAAAGGCACTGTCTTTGATTTGGTAAATCAGAAAATTGAAAAAAAAAATTGGTAATAGTGCTAAAGAACAAGCAAGCAGTTATATTACGAAACTTAATTACGTATGTAGTATTATTGCTGTTTTGTTTGCGCAGAAGATGACTGCTACCTATTAACCTGTATAGTATTACTAGAACAAGGATTGAAGACTAGCAAATCCAGTCATCATTTCAAGCTTCTACTCATTAGGTTGTATTGTTTAGTTGGTAAGTATGTCAATTCTACAATGCTTTCATGTTCATAAATAGAGACACAAGGACATTTCCTGAGAGAATCACCCCCCCCAATTTTTTTAACCCAGGTTTGTTTCCTTCAAATTAAGAATGCTTACCAATGTATTAGATCACTCCTGGAGTGAATAAGCCAAACACACAGTTGTTATGTAATGAGATCATTAAGATGATAATTTAGAATTTTCTGCTGTGCACGACAGAAAAATCAAAACACGCTTTTCTATGGAGATGATTATGATAGCAGGCAAGTTCAAAATATAGTTTTTGGTTTTGTTTTATACTTGTTTGTCCAATAACTAGCCGGATATTGCAGTGATAACCTGCACACAAACAGTACATTGTGATTTGTACATTGTGAACAGAACAAGGTCAAAGGTCAAAATTGGACAAGGTTGATTTTTTTCAACATCGACCTAGTGCTACAGTACCTGTATTTATACGTTGAAGGCAAAAAAAAAAGTTTGCCTCAGAAATATTTGGGAAAAAAGCCATGTTATATGCTTTTTCTTTTTAAGTAAAAAAAACCCTAAGTACTATATAAGATCTATTTTGATTACATTTTACTTAGCCCTCCTTTTGATTTTTTTGCAGCAGCATTGTGGCAAAATTTGGAATTTTTTTCTGCCAACTTAAAAAGGTTAAAAATAGGCAGCTCGCTTAGCACTAGGCTGATTTCACGTACAGAGTGGTCCAAAAAAAGTTTACACTTTTTCGTCTGCAAATTTCCCCAAAGTTGGTAGACATATCAAAATAGTTTGAGTGTATTATTTACTACAATATCTTGTTGAAACCTGGTGAAAAGGGCGTTGAAAACAAAGCTGAAACGACAAAATGGCCGTCATCTAGAGAAAAAAGGTCAAAAACCACTATGCACACACGTAAGTCTATGGCACTCTGTTGGCGGTCACGAATTATATCAAAGATTGATACACACATTGAACAACGCACCCTGTCATGGGACTTGGTATTTAATAATAACCACAAAGGTAAGAATTAAGGCATCTCATATTATTTCAAGTTTCTCTTATAGATTATAAAAAAAACGGCTGCAATATTTCTCCTTTATGATCTTGTCGCAAACCATGCAAACATTGAAAATGTACAAGCAGAGTCTTGATCAGTCTTAACAAGAAAAACATACTAGTCTCTTTCAATTTAAAATCCCCCTCCCCTTGAAATCAACTTAATTATTATGTAAGTGGACATTTCAAGTTCAGTTTCACTGTTGAGATATCCTCTCATTCAATTTCAAACAGTAAACACTTCACATAAACTTGAAGGGTGGTCATCTGAGTAGGCCTACAGTTCACGCATTGGTATTGATGTTAACCATCATGATTGCCCATAGGCTTACGTGTGTGCAAAGTGGTTTTTGACCATTTTTCTCTACACGGCCGTCATTTTATTATTTGAGCTTTGTTTCTAACGCCTTTTTCATCAGGTTATAACAAGATATGTAGTTAATAAAATACCTTCAAAAAAGTGTGATATGTCTACCCATTTTGAGACAATTGGCAGACATAAAAGTGTAAACCTTTTTTGGACCACTCTGTAGTCGAATGTGGGCTTCTGAGTCAAATCTTTTCTCTGGCCTAAGAAAGCTTTGTTAAAATCAAAAGGATATTATGATGATATTTGCTGTTGTTGTGTGCTAATGAAAAACAATCGATTTCGTTTGTTGAGATGTTTTAGTTGTAAGTGATATGTTCTATTCTCAGTTAATAATATGTTCTGCCTTCTAGGTGCCTTTGGCCAGTTCTGCCTTTATGATGGAGTGAGATCAAACATATAAACAGGACACAAGAGGGTTAAGTCTGATAATGGTTTTAGGATGAGATATACATTGTTGGTAGAGGGAATTCATATTCCTTAACCTTTTGGGGGCCCCCCTTGTCCTTCCTCTAATCTTTTTTCTCCCCTACAAGTCCAACAGATGACTATATACAGGGTTTGGAAACTTCCGGAAGAAAACTATGTCTGTTCTTCCGGAAGCAACCTATTTTATTCCGAAAAAGAATGGAGAATTAATTAATGGAAAAAAAAAAGGGGTTTCTTCCAGTTTTTTCTGGAAGATCTGGAAGAAATTGGAAGGAAGAAAACTGGAAGAAATAAAGAATGTATATGAACAAACCAAACTAAATTACACCAGATATTTCATCTTCCAAGTGGGAAAAAAAAAAACCAGAAAAAACACGTGTTTTCCACCTGTGGAAGGAAAGGAGAAAAGAAGCAGAAGAAGAAGAAACTGGCGGAACCCTGCTTATAATAGAACCACTCCTGGTGGTTTATTCAGGAGACACAGATCATGGTGGTACATACAAGAAAACACAGCAGAGTTGATTCCCTTGGCATCTGCCCTATTAGAGAACACCTATACCTTGTAGCTGCTTTAATATTGCATTGAGTCTTAATATTTCATGTGCTAAGGTTATTTAACAAGTTAAGGCAGGCCCCGAAGAGAAACAAACAAATAAGGCTAAAATCCGTGTGAGGTCTTTTAACGCTCCCTAATGTTTTATGGTTTGATTACTTTTCTAAATAATTATATCTTTATTCTTCCAAGGGCCTAATCTATCATTTTAAGAGGAAATTTAAAATATTTTGCTGAAAATGTGCCTGTGCTATTTTAACTCCTGACAACCTGTATTTATTTTTATTCTTTTTATGTTTTTTCTTCTTTTTCGGTTTTTTTGTTTTTTAATTTTCCCCAACATATAAACACCACACTTTCTTAAAGTTCTATACAGTCAATCACAAAGAGTGAGTATTTGAATGAATTTATATTGCATGGCTCATTTCTAATTTCACCTGTATGTGTTAAAAGGCAAAAGAATATGTAAAGGCATATGAAAGTGATGTACTTACAAAACACAAAAATTGAACTGCAATAACCAACGTTCAAAAGGTTTATGTAACCACTTTGTCAAATAGTAGTTGCAATCTGTTACTTTGTTTGCCCATCAAATTTAAAGAACTAATAAAATAGACCAAAGACAGAGGATCATTGCCAAAAAAACAAGTTTCCCTCCTGAATAAGGATGCACTCTTCCTCTTCAAAAGATGACATGACAAAGATTTCATGAAACACGACCACTTAAAAAAAAATGAAATGCCTACAGAGCACTAGCTAATTACCTCCCACACATAATGTCCCAAAGTAACTAGTTACTTATGTCATTTCACCCAAGGGGAAAATTTCTGAGTTTTGACAACTCTACAGATCCAAATTGTCCCATTAAATAACTGACAATATTTATAGCCAGTTTTCTAAGAAAGATGATAAAACACAATAGCTTAAAGGGGATGGCCCTTTTAAAAGGATCTGAAGTTTTTCATCATTGAGAGATTGGTCCTTTTCACTCCAAAAACCCCATCTTAAAGTTTCGCGCCGATATTTCAAATAACCGTTTGACTCAGGAGCAAAAAACGTGATTTAGTAAGCCCCATAGAGTCACTGGGTAAAATTAATATTGGTCGAACCAAAATGGAGGCATCATTTTGCTCAATAACTTCCAAACCAAACATCTTTTGGCTCTAAGATTCACAGGGTAAATGAAAAAATAGTAGCTTTCTCTCTGATACAATGCTGACCACTTCCTGTAAATCTGGGGCTCGGGACGGGGCTATTAGTGATCGGAGCCATGACCTTGATTAATTGGAATATTTTTTTTGACCAAGTTTGTTACATTAAGCTTCTTATCATTCTGTGACTTTAATTCAGTGGCATTTAAGTACACATAATTCAGTGGCATTTAAATGACAATGTCATAGCCATTTTTCAAAGAAGAAAATTTATCAAACACAATCAATTTAGTGCATAAAACCACTGAAGTACCTATGGGGAAAATTATGTATTGGTGGTCACCACCCTATTGAATTCGGCAGGCCCCCGTTCAAAACTGAATAAACTACATGTTGAGGATGTGGTGGCAGAATACGGAATTCACTCCTACCTATGTTTTGGCCACTTCCAACAAAATTGACTTCCTCAAATTTCAAGATACATCCCCCCACTAAAGAATTAAGCTATCCAGTACTACTCCTATCTTGTATCTTCTAATCGCTTCTTTAATATTTGTTTTATCATTCCATAATGTAGTAATCTTTAATTGTATATTTGGAAATCATCAGACGGATATTAAATTTTGGTGTGAAAACCCTATGAATGACATCTATATGCTAACTTGAATGTTCAAGATGTGCTTTTTAGATTGTTTGCTGTATGCTATTTTCCAGACCACAGAATACATCATCACCTCGTACACAATTCGGCACATTTCACAAGATCCCCGAGTTCATGAAATTCCGTGACCGTGTCAGTCACTCGCTGCCTTTTGCGCAGACGACGGTTGAGAAAATGCTTCTGGAATTGTACCAAGAGGCGGAGAATGGTAGTCATACATTGCAAGATATGGTCAGGGATATGGAAATAATACCAGAGAAAGGTAGGGATTTGCAGTGCTCAAATAGAGGAATTTAAATACCTCATAGATGTTGCTTGTTGTCCACAGAGATGTATCTTTTCCGGAAATTTCCTGATTTCCAGATTTTTGGCCATAAATAAAAAAAATTCTGGAAATGTTTTGGTTTTTTTTTTCAATTTCTGTGATCAAAGTGTTAATGATAATGGTAAAACTGCATCAAAACCCCAAGTTTTAAGTATCAATTTATTTTAGAGAAGGGGTCTTGTACCCTAAAATCACGTAAAAAAATATTTCCCCCCCGGGAGCTTACGTAAAGAATTTGTTTCCCCCGAAGTCTTCACCGGATGCTACGCTAAAAATTTAGGCCTTCCTGTCGGTTCAAATTTTGTGATTTTTTTAGGACATGGGACTACTCCTCTGTTCATCTCTGTGTCCATACTTTGTTTGGCATTGAGTTGACAGTGAGTCACATGACTTTTGAGTTTTTAGTAGCCCTAAAAAAGGCACGCATTCTCTTTGATTCTCAACATAATGCACTCAAATAAAGGCATATCAAAACGCTTATAACATAATGCAAAGACTCACATCACTGTCAATTAAGGAGCGAACAAAGGAAAGTATAGTTGAGTAAAAACATCTGTAGGCCAACTGTAAAACTCCTTGCATAACGCTTTTTGGAATTGGCAATATGGTTTTAGGGTGTTATATGAAGGCTGAGAATCAATATGAGGGAAATCTGCATGCAAAACATAACGCTGCTTGTGAATATTTGTTATGTTGGGATGTGTGAGTATTGATGAACGTTCAGGTTCAAGGTATATCATGTTTCTGATGTAAACTAAATTGTTCTTAAAAGAATACCCGGCATACTTCACTTGTGGCTTCATTAAAATTGAAATCAGTTTCCAAATTGCAAAACTCCTTGAACTTTGCTATATCCAATCATATGTTCCAACATTTGGCTTTTGAACCATTCCCAGTGCTTTTGTTACGAGACTTGTGCTTTGAGAACCACCAGTCTTTGGTTAAAGACAACTACAGTGATTTGAAAAATATTGAAATGTGCTGGAATACTTCAAGTGAAGGATCATCTGTGGAATTCTCAGAAGTTCCTTTTCCAGCTGTAGAATTGACAGGAATTGAAGAAAACGGCAGTGTTTCCCACTAATTCTCCATTCAATTACGTGTGTAGTAAGTGTCCGAACGGACCGTATGACTAAAATCTCCGATCCCGTCCCTTATTAGGTGTCTTCTGGTCTTATCATTTGCAGGGTATGTTAGGATACCTGACTTGTTACATACATGTAAAAATCTGGTTTTTGATGATTTTTTCGATTGCTGATTTAGCAATCACTATCTGTCTTTAATTGATTAGCACATGGTTACATATTATTGTGTTATGGATATGGATCTCTGGTATTAAGTCAACCAGCTCATCGCCATATTCACGATGGTGACAGAGAGAGATGATCTAACCAGCTAGACTACATGGACTTCAACTGTATAGAATTGTACACTGTATGGTGTGGAAACTATTAATTACTTGTGCCTTGACATAGGTAAAATTGATGAATAAAGATCGATGAAGATCATGTAGCTCATTGGTTGATATCAATCTCTAGCCACTGGTTTAAATTCATGTCTTGTACAGACAATTTTACTTAAAGCATATTGGCACATTTTTTTGCCGGGTCGCATTAGCGCCCCGGCATAGAAACCACTGTTCTCAAAATTGGAGTGGAGTCTATTTGAAACTGAAAGTGTTTTTATTTCTGTTGTTATAATGATTGGATACATTCCTGAAAATTTACTGTATTAATAGGAGATGTATGTAATGAATTTTCAAGGGACAAAATGTCAACGGAAACAGCAATGTTTCCAGGAAAATGTAAATAACTTCTGACTCAACTGAGACTGTGTTTGTCACACCTTTTACACTGAATGGAGATACATGCAGAACATCCCTGGCTACTGTGGGTCAAGTCTAAAAAATATGCGGACACTGTTGGAATGTCGTGTGTTTTTCAGAGAATGTCTGTAGCTTGATGTCCAACACATTTTGCCCATATGGAAAAATATGTGTAGACTAGCTCAAGATCCAAGTCCATTACTATTATTATAATCTCGCCTTACATGTTATGGGTGGTTCTTAATTAGACACATTACAGAGGGCTGCGCAGTCTGAAAGCAATACTGCTTACAGACCTTGGTATGCGATGGTCAAGATAGCTATAGTCCCATATCGGCCTCAGCATTGAAAGCAAATTCTGAACAGCTGCACATGATTATGTTCATTTAAGGAGCATCCTATCGTATTTTGACGTCTAAATAGACCCAATAATTAACTTGATTCGAGTACACACTCAACCCTATAGTGAATATATTTTGCTTGATTTGCGCTGTTATTGAGCTAGTTTATATTTGTTATCGGGATCTAATATTTGAAAGAAACATTTATGTCTGGGTGTGTATAACAACCTTTTCTGGTATACTGGTGAGTAGATCGGCCAATATATATTTTGGGTATGTTACTATGGAAAGAGTCACTCGAGTTTCTGTTTATATTCCCTGGCCTGTCTAATCATTTAAGATTTATTATCATCAAATTATTCGCTGATTCCAGACCCATGACGCAGATCCGGATTCGGTATTTTAGTAATTAGTGAAAAATTGATGATAAGCGTATAACCACATCTTTAATATCCATGCGTATAAATTTAAAGCTATTTAAAATGAGCGAGTAACCATGGTACGTCCATGGTGTAACATAACTTTTTTCTTTCGGCTTTATATTGTGAATGAGTAACTACCTCTTCCAGTGTGACAGTCCCAAAATTTTGAATGAAGTGACATTTGCTGAAACCCAGTAGAGTCCATTCTATTTTCAGACATGTTGTGTAAAAAAAATTTGAAATGCATGGCAAAAAATCTTATTGAAAATTTTCGCTGTCTTTGGCAGCGAGAAAGGAATTCTCGAGCTAAACATCATCACTCCTTTGGATTGGGTATGTTTTATTTATTTTCCAGGTTTGGAAATTTCCTTTAAAAAAACTTGTGTCCTTGACCGAGAACCCTAAAAAAATATTTTATAAATGTTATTTTTTTTTTAAATTTTGCAAATCCAGGCGTGCTGATTGGAAAGCCAGTTTTTCAAAACCCTGCCAATCGGGGAAAAAACGTTTCTTGATTCCAAAATGTATGTTTTTGATAATGCAAGTGTAATGGCCAACTGGTTAAAATCAAATTTCAGGAATTCTTTTAAAAAAAAAAAAAACAGGTTTAAAAAAAAAAACTTTTGTGAAAAATTAATTTTTCTTAAACTTGGCTTTTCATCAAAACGCTTGGTTCAAGTTATTATCGGTCTAAAAATCATGTTTTTAAACCCCTTTTTTGTTCGGCCTGCCTTAAGCAGGAAGACACCTAGGGCTCACTTTGTCCACTGTTGTTTGTTGATGTCTGTTTTTTGTTTGTCTGGTTGTGAAACGGGTCAACCTTTGCCTGTAATATCCACATACTTTTTGGATTTAAACCAAACTTGAGTTTTTATTCAAGGTGCATCATAGGTCCGCATATGTTGATCATGTCAAAGGTCACATACCAAGATCAAAGGTCATGTAAAAATTGACCTCATTTGAAAAGTTTGAAGTTCAATTGGCAACCAAACTTTGTGTTTTATTATGGAGTTTATGATGCAACCCGTCATTTAGTATGAGGTCCAAGGTCCACATATCCGGTCCAAAGTCATCTAGGCCTTCATTCAACTAACCATCGATGGCATACGACACAAGCGGTCCGAGGACCGATGTATTTTTTTATCGAAAGCCAGGTTTGTTACAAACCGAGCGTATCAAATGAAATAAAAACCTCATTTGGCGCTATTTGAATATCCCATAATTTTTATTCATGGTTGAGATAGAGCCATAGCAAAAATTAGACTAAAAAAAGGGAGGGCGGGAGGGCCGTGAAAGAAGATAGTGTGGCGATGAAAGAAGATAAAGAGGAAAAATGAGAGGAGTGATTAGGATAGCAGAGCGGAACACTGTTGAGTGGACGAAAAGGGGGCACGGGCCATTTCATGTTTTTCCGCCAAAAAAACATTTTTTGTGCATTATTCCTGTCATATTCTCCACCAAAATATCTCTAAATATCCCTTAAAGAACCATAACATCAACAAATCAAGATTGTTATCTATTTTTGTATCATAATGTATTTTTTCATACAAATACTAAACCCTCTGTATAAATACAAATATTTTCTATGCCACTTTTTTTGTCAAATTGCAATCTTCCACATTTTACAATGGCATACACATCAAAACATCTCCATTAATAGTGTGGGTTTGGTCTGTCAATGAATAGTTCCCGTAGGATTTTGTGCTAAAGTTGATTTTCTTGCTGTTTTTTTCATTCTTAACAGGACCAGACAGTCCAAAATAGAATGGGGTTCCACTTTTTCGACTGCTTCCCTTCCCTCAAAGGGGGACATGTTACTACCTGGGGAAAAATTTAAAAATCGAGTCAAATTTGTTCTTGATGTACATAACATGTTCGTCTCCTTGTCGGATTAGAAAAAGTATATTGCCTAGGTTCCGACCTTTAGTTAAAGCGGCTATAGCCCCATAATGGTTCAAGGTCATCCTGGGGTAAAAATTTTACCCAATGCTCAGATTGTTTTAATTAAACTGTGATAAGTGTTTCTATTGTCCCTCACCGATCCAAATGTATTTTTTTTTATCCGTTGTTTGGATATTTTGGTTGGCTAATTACCTAGCAAAATGTCGCAAGGGTCTAGTGGTCACTGGGGGTCACCAGAACTTCCCTGATTCGCAATGGTGCTATCAAAGATCATTAAAATGCATTTTGTGTTTCCAGTATGAGACAGAATCTTTGACACCACTTTCAAGCAACATCGGAGCAATTTACCCCAGGGTGACCTTGAACCATTATGGGGCTATACCGCTTTAACTAAAGGTTGGAAACCTAGGCAACTAATACTTTTTCTAATCCTTATGACGAACGAACGCTTTGTTTACATTAAAACACAATTTGACTCGCTTTTTATAAATTTCCTGTACTAACATTTGCCCCTTGAAGAAGGGAGCATCAGTAGGAAAATTTGCACCCCATCATTTTCTGACGTTTAGGTCCTATTGAAACCAAACAGCAACAAAAGCAATTTTAAGCATGAAAGCCTAGACGGGAATACACACCAACCCACAGTATAATCTGATATTATATTCCTTCTATTTCTTATACATTTTACCAAGAAAATGCAACTCCCAACTAAAAAACCAAGTGCTATCCTTAAATGTCTCTTTATGTTGTCCTTCAACTTCCCCTTTAAAATATACCGCGACACGCACAGTTATTTTTTAAATACTTGTTTTGAAGAGCGCCCCATTTTCAAAATTTGATTTTTTGTCACATTTACGTTGATAAGCTAGAAACTATACCTGCGAACGAGAATGCAAAATGCGTTAATTTTATCACAAAATAAGCGATTTGTATATAAATTGGGATCCCAGATTGGACTTAACGTCAGAGCTGAAATGCTTACGTTTATGTCCCTTCCATGATGAACTAGTCCACCTCGAGAACTAACATCTACCTTGACTTGCCCGAGCTATTAAAACAACTCATGGATAAGTGTAGACACGCAATGGAGCTATTCCCGCTATTTCACATTGGAAGCCGTTTCCAGCAGCCGTTTGAATTATATCGGGTCTCCCCGATAATAATTATTCTAGACAAATTCCTTCGTTTTGATGATCCTAGACCTTTTGAGCTTAACCCTTTCCACAGGTATAGTTTTGTACTTACCATTACCAATGCACCGTTAAAAATCTCCAAATTTTTGAAAAATTGGGGGGGCCCTCAAAAAATGTGTCTAATATTGCTTTAATACTGGGTTGGAGATTCGTTCTTAGGTGTTATAGTGATTTAACATTTGTTTTTTCAGATGAGACCGAGGGATACTACATGACAATAGGGACCTTGATGTGTTTAGTACTGGGTACCAAGACGGTTAAGCCCAACAGGGTATAGGAAAGGTACAATATGATGTAATCACTTCACCCCCACTGTACCATGCCATACCACACAAAAAAAAAAAAACACTGTAAGAAATGGCTTGTCGTGTTTTTGTGCACTACAACTTTTAGGGAAACCTAAAAAGTTAATATAGCAGTAAGTAAAAGAATTGGTTTTCAGTGGTAACCAGGTAAATAAATTGCAAATTATACATTTCTGTACACATTTTGCTTGTATCAAATTCTGAGCAGTTTAGACTCGTTAAAATTAGGTAGAAAATGGTTTGAATTGGCTTTGTCAGTGTGCACTGCGCCCAAAAAAAAGTAACTAAAACTGACATTTTTTTGTGGCCTTATTGAAAACCTGCAAATATAAAGCGCTTCTCGCAGAAAACTAAACTCAGGAGTTTTTCCTGTGATTGTAGTATTTTTTGTGGGCCCCACGTATAGCTGTGCAGGGACCAACTAGGCATCCGTTGTGGGCGTGTTTATGTGTGAGTTGTGTGTAGTGTGTGTCACAAATGTTAAGTTTTTTTTAATTGACCTCAATTGACAGTTTAACTTCAAGTGGCCCAACTTCTTGTCTAGGTTCAACATGGAATCCCTCATCTGTTGATGAGGTCAAAGGTCATGTTTGAAAGTCAAAGGTCATGTGAGGTCAAGTTAAAAATGGGCTGAAAATTGTAAAATTGATCTAATTGAAAACTTTGAAGTTCAAGTGGAACCAAACTTTTGTCATAGGTGCACCATGAGATCCTCATATGTTGATGAAGATCAAAGGTCACGTGCCAGGGTCAAAGGTAATGGGGCGGCCCACAGCTTATATTCTTTGAATATAGCAAGCGCGAAAGCCGAGGACCGCGAAAATCTAGTTGATACTTTATTTTCAGGCTTGTCTGTGTCCGTCTTGTATGTGCATGTGTCTCTCTATCTCTTTGTCAACTTTTAATATACACTTTTGGTTCTCTATAATCTTTTTAATGCAAGGATGATTCAGATTCACATGTGGTATGCTTAGTCTGGTACAAATATGTTGAGGTCAGAGGGTCATGAGGGTCATTGTGTCACATGGGGTCATTTAAACTTAACCAACTACACAAAGAGACACAAACCTATTTGATTCTGCTCTATTTTTTATTGAGGGAAGAGAAGAGTGGTTTAATAAACTTATTTAAGTTCAGCCCAGATGAAATAATACCTGCAGAGCTATTGTCTGCAGATGCAATCTTTTTGGCGGATGGCGTAGGCCAATCCGGCTTATGAATTATGAAATGGCTGTTGGATTGTAAGAAGTCGTTTGTGTACGTATGTATGTAGTGTGTGTGTCTGGACACAAAAAAAGGTAAACATTTTGCCATAATTTTTTTCCAGATGAGCTAGAGTACCCAAACTTAGAGATATTGTAGGATGGCACAAGCCCCTACAAACCATGGAATCCATTCCCCCAGGTCCTTCCCCGGGTATGACAGGGGGGTGGGGAAATGTCAAAAAATGGTCAACATTTCACAAAAAAGGTAAACATTTTGCCATAACTTTTTTCCATATGAGCTAGGAGTACCCAAACTTGATATATTGTAGGAGGGCACAAGCCCCTACTAACCATTGCCATCAATTCCCCCAGGGTCTTCCCCTGGGTCTGACAGGGGGTGGCAAATGCAAAAAAAGGTCAACCTTTCCAAAAAAGGTTAAACATTTTGCCATATAACTTTTTTCCCAAAAGATCAACCTAGCTAGAGTTACCCAAACTTAGATATATGTAGGGGAGGGCACCAAGCCCCTACTACACCATGGAATCCATTCCCCCAGGCGTCTCCCCCTGGGTCTCTGGACAAGGGGGTGGGGAAATGTCAAAAAGGTCAACATTTCACCAAAAAAGGTAAACATTTGGCCAAACTTTTTTTCCAGGGAGACTAGAGTACCAAAGCTTAGATATATTGTAGAAGCACAATCCCCTACTAACCATGTCATCCATCAATTCCCCCCGGGGTCATCCCTGGGTCTGACAGGGGCAGAGCTGCCAACTCTCCGGATTGTCCGGGAGACTCCAGGAATTGAACTCAATCTCCCGGGCTCCCGATTGAGCGCCGAAAATCTCCCGGATTTTCTACCTTCTAAGGAGTATGTTTTACTCGAAAAGTACTTCCCGTTGTCCTTTATTTTGGGTATTTTTGTACAAATACGGAAAAGTACAAGTCGGCATTATACAGGCCACGACTGTGTATGAAAAGACGCAAATGCTGACATTCCTGGGAAGTACTTTTTCTGAGTAAAAAATACGGAAAATGATCGCGTTATTGAAATAAAAATACAACATGACAATTAAGAAAATAAGGAACACAATGTAGGCAAAGGATAAGAGTCTTTACAAAGTGAATTAAAGACACAATATTATATAATAAAGTCTACAGAGTTTGTTCAACTGGTCTCAGACATCGTTTTTCTCCCGACTTTCGGATGGACCAGCACAGCAATATTTTAATATTAACCATTTAACTGCTATATGATGTGTCTTAAGTGTTAACAAATTAACTCCAGTGGTGCAAAGGGATAGGACTACAAGATAATGAACCTGATGTGATTTACTGTTGCCTTTTTGAGTATTACTCCATCTTGGCTATTAATGCAAAAGTGTTAGGTTATTATTATTTTAGTGCCTGGCCGTGGACTTTGTTCCCACTGACAGTTCCCTAAACGGGGGCTGTCAGATGGCGGAGCCCTGTCACTTTTTTTCGGGAAAGCTTTATTTTAAAGAGCTCTATCTCATGATGCAGTTCATAGGTTTGTAGGTGGCTCTGTTTTCAAGTTATGAGCCTTTGTTGACCTTTACTTCAACCTTTCCATTTCATGAATTTCTTTTTTTTTTAATTCTCCATATGGACTTAGTTCCTACTGACAGTTCCTTAAACGGGGGCTGTCAGACGGCGGAGCTCTGTCAATTTTTTTTGGGAAAGCTTTATTTTAAAGAGCTCTATCTCATGATGCAGTTCATAAGTATGTAGGTGGCTCCGTTTTCAAGTTACGAACCTTTAAAGTTGACTTTTACTTCAGCCTTTTCATGTCATTTTGAAAAAAATCCAAATGAACTAAGTTCCTACTGAAAGTTCATTAAATGAGGCAAGCTTTCAATTGATCTTTAAGACAACAAAATCCATTGGCTATATCCCTCTTGAGGACCTACATATAGGTGTTACACTGTGAAACGCTCGCTAAAAAAATCTCCCTGATTCTAATCAAATCTCCCTGATTCCAAGATCAAATCTCCCTAATTCCAAAATCTTAATGTTGGCAGCTCTGCAGGGGGGTGGGGAAATGTCAAAAAAGGTAAACATTTTGTCATAACTTTTTTTCCAGATGAGCTAGAGTACCCAAACTTAGATATATTGTAGGAGGGCACAAGCCCCTACTAACCATGTAATCCATTCCCCCAGGGTCCTCCCCTGGGTCTGACAGGGGTGGGGAATGTAAAAAAAGTCAACATTTCACGAAAAAGGTAAACATTTTGTCATAACTTTTTTTCCAGATGAGCTAGAGTACCCAAATTTAGATATATTGTAGGAGGGCACAAGCCCCTACTAACCATGTAATCCATTCCCCCAGGGTCCTCCCCTGGGTCTGACAGGGGTGGGGAAATGTAAAAAAGGTCAACATTTCACAATTTGCCATAACTTTTTCCATCAGATGAGCTAGAGTACCCAAACTTGTAGGAGGACACAAGCCCCTACTAACCATGTAATCCATTCCCCCAGGGTCCTCCCCTGGGTCTGACAGGGGTGGGGAAATGTCAAAAAAGGTAAACATTTCTGAAAAATGTCAAATCTTTTTTTCTAGATGAGTTGAGTAGTCAAACTCAATATAATTTTCGTCTAAGACTGAAGTGTTTTAGACCTAATGCCTTTGAAATAAGCCCTCCAGGCGAGCCAGGAGACCGCCTAACTGCCCGATACATGGAGTATTGTTGAGGTTTGGATCCAACAATCCCCACTTAGCTTCAGTGCCTTCCATGCAGCAGACTGGCTTATTGGACCTTTTTTGGTCCTCCAAACCTTGCGTCAAGTATAAAACTAAACCCCCGACTATATACATACCCATTGTACACCCTATTTATATTCAACGCCCCAGAGGCTGCACATACCCTCGGGAGAAAAGCAATCCGTCCATACCGCCATTGGCGTTTTAACGGATTTTAATTATTTTTTTTTGTTACTCCTGCTTGTGATTTGTTTGAACTTGCGTACCTGACCCAAGAATATTAAATGGAGTCATTTGAGGTGCTGTTGAAAAATTTCTCACGAGTGTGTATTGGATATTCATCATAAGTTTTTTGTTTAGAATGATCCTTACAAAGTGAATCATAGTGGTGCTTGGCATACCGAATGCAAAGTTCCCCTGAGGTCATTTGAGGTTTGGGTTCAAAAAAATTACTCATAAATGCCTTCTACGCACAGTGCATTTACAAACCTAGGAAAGATATTTTCGTACAGTGCAGTCATCGTTGACCCATGATGCATTTGAATGTCCATCGCACAGATTCAATTGATAGGTGGTTTAAAGATATTAAGGTCAAGGTCACTAGAAGTCATTTGAGGTCCTTACTTGAAAAATGCAGAAAGAAATGACTGTATCAGTGAAGGCTTCAGCATGACTCCAAGAACGATTCTCCATTCATTACGTGTTTTAGTTAGTGGGTCCCCCGAACGTACAGTAAGGACTAAAATCTCCGATTTCTGCTGTCTTTATTAGATGCTTCGGGTCCTTATCATTTGCAGGGTATTTAGGCGACCTGTACTTGTTACATACATGTAAAATCTGATTTTTTATGATCTTTTCGATTTGCTGATTTATCAACTCACTGATAGTGGCTTTTAAGTATCTTTATTTCTCTTTGAGACATTGAAATTGTATTAACTTTTTATTCATTACTTTGAAAAGTAGCTAAATAATTCATACTTTCCGACACTTTCCATCAAACCTTTTGTTGCCTCAGCCCATTTAATCAGGCGCAGCAAAGTAGACTCCCAATCCCCGGAGATCACCTGGCTTGCTGGATACGCACGCTAATTTTCCGAGCCCGTCGCTGCAGCAGCTCGCCCTCATCCCATCACCGTCCTCTGCCTCAATCGGCACACAGAAGGGCTCCAGCAAGAAATGTGGGGAAGCACCAGACAGGGGAGTGACGTTACAGAGACTAACTGAAGAGTGGCAGGAACTGCTAACCAAAGCTAAAGAGGATCCAGTTACTTATAGGCAATGTAAGGATTGGATTCAGACAACACTCCTGGCTTGGCTAGTGGTTGGCACAGCTGTTTGACATTCTCCTTATTATATCAAACCCATAATAACACAAAATATCACTGGCGACACAGTTTTGACAATTAAGTTTTAAGTAGTATTCCACAAAGCTTCATCCCTGTGTGATTTACGAAATTCATGCGACACATCTGATTTTTCTTAAAAATCTAGTTCAACATGACTCTCTATGGAGAATATGTATATGAGGGCCAATATACATTACATCAGACCTTGTAGGATTTTTCTGCGTTTTGCAAAGTAATAGCCTTTGCATGTCCCTACTTATATCAGTTGTTATCAGGACGTATGTCTGTATATTAAAATTGGTCTACTTTTGAAAATCCAAAAATGTGCTGACAGAAGATGGTAAGTGTGCACGTATGGGGGAGGTACTGCCCTTTTCAAATTGTGAGAAATTTGGACGTCTGTCAAAAGTTTTGGATTCGACGGGAGTCGGTGTTTAGAGCTATACAAGGGATCTGTTATGTGTTGACAGTCTCTCCAGGTGAAAGGCTTGGTTGTATTTTGGTGGAGCGAAAAAGGTTGGATTTTGGAATGATTTCTGAGGCAAGTTATTTCAAGAAATGAAGTACATCTTGGAGACGCTAATCCGGAATTCTATTTTATCCATTAAATACATACGAAATGATCCAACTAGTGCATTTTTTGTCTCAAAAACAGGCCTTACAGACCACCCCTATTCCACATTCAAAAATTTTCGGTGCGCCCATGAATAGTAGCCGCGTCCCATTGCTAGCATCGGTACGCCCAACCCATTATGACGTCACTGGGTCCAGAAGCCTTGACTCTTTTTTGTGTCTCAGTTGGGCACAATGTGAAAATTTTAATGGGATAATTATAATAATATTTCCCCTTTATCGCGATTATCGGCGATTGTTTATGTATATAATATCTGATAAACATCTCCCTCTACTACGGGTCGTCGAGTTTTGGATGGTGATGTGTTGGTGAAGTTTGAGAGTTTTCTTTAGACCGAAATCCGGAAGTTTGCTAAGGAGTGGAATTCGGAAGAAATATTTCTATGTAGTGGAATTCGGAAGATTTCTAGGAGTGGAATTCGGAAGCTGTTAACATAAGATAAGATTATATCTTATGTATTATCCCTTCCACATGGTTGCCCGCGAGCCTCAGGCCTTTTGTTTCGCGCTCTCGTACTGAGGGTGTGTAAGTGGGCTTATTCCTTGGACAGGTTTAGCCCCCCCCTATGTAAGTCCACTCCTAGACCGCCAGGGCATCTTTGGGATATGTCCCTGTATCGTGTCTGCTCCCTTGCATTATTATATTTATTCTTCGCCCTTGTCTATAGCCTCGCGGGTCAACCATGTAATTTGTGTTCAAAAGCGTTCTACCAGCTCGTGCCGATGAATCTCAAATGTTCCAAAATTTTTTTTTGGGGGGGTGCCGGTGTATTAGTCGTCCGTATTGTCTCCTTGGCCTATTCTGCTCTTACCTTTTTGGAACTCCGATTCCGGAGAGGGTAATCCACGTTTTACATTTGATGTTGCAGACATGAAGGAACCGCTTCAAAGATGTTCGGGATCCTAAGAGTTCCTACGAGAGGACAAGACAAAGATCCGCATGAATTGTGTGTAAGTGCAGAGCGTTCAAGAGAGAGACCTTTGGATTATAACACAAAGGGTAGCAGAATGGAGATCCAGAAAATTCTTTGGTGGAATGGACTTGTATGGAAGAAGTTAAAGAGACAAAGGCAGGCTAGTAAAACGGGCACCCTCTCCGTCCAGGGCATCTGCCTCCGGGTCGTTCACCGATGAAGCTTCTACCTCTACCTAGACTACTTCAGAGCAGTCAAGTTCTCCCTTTGATACTATCTTCCAGACGGTTTTATCTACGGTGCTTACAGAGGCTATTATTAGACATTTATAGGGGCAAGCGCTAGCCACCTTTTCTGCATTTGTGATGGATAAGGGCCGTGATTTATGTAAATCCGAGGTTAAGTGTATTACTTACGACTGGCTGGTCTATCCCACTCCTTCATTCATGGTTGGAATTGGAAGATTTTCCAACGGTTTTTTTTTTTTTTTGTGGAGTAGACCCGACGGTGCCGTATCTATACGGTCGAAAAGGAAATCCAGCCTGTGGCCTATTGACGATTCTATTTCATCAAGTAAGCAACGGGTCCGGTCTCACCGAGCCGATTAGAAATTCGGCCTCAGGTCCAGTTGATAATTCACAATACTTAGAAGTTAGTCTGGCTCTTTTATCCGTTGTGTGAAACTTAAACAACTCAGTCCACCGGCGTCCGAAGTGTTGCAGTTGATTAAGAACTGCGGGCGACTCCCGTGGCCGGCAGTGAATAAAGCCCAGCCGGCCTTGTTAAGACTTATTGATGCGGTTATGGTTATTGCATTAACGGGTACCGGTGGGTACCCGTAAGCCTGGTGGCTTTTCTGGTGGCTGGGTTCCCATATGTGATGATGTTATAGCTTTATAGAAGTAATTATGGTATGATGCTAATTTTATAATTAGCTCACACTCTGACGGCCGTGTATTACGTACCTTAGCTATGACTCATTATTGCGGTAGGGGCCGCCGATGTTAGCGATAAGTTCCGACGTGGTCAATTCAATCAGTTCAAATTTTATTTTCTAACATCAAAATCAGTTTATGTCAGAGGAACATTGAGGGACTTTGTATGGTGAGGCGGGAGTTAGGATATTCTGCAATGAAGACAGAGTTTCCATCCTTGGCTTCGTAGGAAGTTAGTGTTGTTTATGCAGAGGTGTATTACGATTAGGTAAATTTAATTTCTCCTCTTTCTTCCAAGACTACAGTGGTTCCTGGTCCACCGTCCGTCCACCTAGTTAACTTTCGGGCCGTCTCGGTGGTTCTCCGGGTGTGAACTATTCAACCGTTCCTCCGCGGATTCAACCGTCGGGCCGCAATCGTAGTTCTTCATGCCGGGCATGGTCCAGAAAGGTTCTTCTCCATCTGTAGATTCATCTGGACAACTAGGAAAGCAGGATAAGGATCGATCTTCTGTCTCTCTAGACATCGCTCCCCTTCATGGGGTCGAAGTCCACTACGCAAGTTTCCAGTGCTGTTCGTAGACGACGATTACTGAAGAGAAGTTCGATGGTAGCCATGATGTTAGATAGTCTTCTCAGAGAGGGTTCCAGTCTTCCACTGCCGCGTTCTGCGGAGGACAGGGATAGCTCTAAGGTTAAGAATATTTCTCCTCTACGCTACAAAAAGCTCAACAGTGAGGATAGTCATTAAGATTCTCTATCCATGCTAGCGAAGACTAGAGGATCTCCGCAGGTATTCTTCACGTCTAGGATATAGTTCTATGATCGGAAGGATCTTGGTCAAGACCTGTAGAGATTCTTTCATAAGACTATTAGACCAAATTCTGATCGGAGACAAAGAAAACGTGGCCTGTCTCATTCATCGTTTTCAACGTAGACAGAAACGTTCCTGATAGTATAGAGACTTGCCTCTTATTTTGATTCCTCCAGTTAAAGATCGAGTTGGAACGATTGTCAGTCTATTATATGTGTCAAGGCTAAAGGGGGGGAGGAGGTTTTCTACAAGTCTAGAGTTAAGAAATCTATAACCGGTGAATAAGGGAAAGTCTGTTTCACACCTTGTGTGTACTGAATCATGAAAGTTGTTACGTTTGATTATGTTGATAGGGATCTATCCTTCATGACTCTTCAAGTGATCCTTCGTAACAAAGAAACCATTCTCGATGTAAAGCTCCTAGTGATACAGTCCAGTTAAGATCATTAAGGGTACTCAACAATACGGGTGATGCTACTCGCTCATTAACATTCTAATCAGGCACTTCCAGTATGAGAGTGCACTGGTGATAGCTTGGGTTAGGTAGAGGCCTCTGATGTGATTGAGGATCGAATTGAAGGAGATTTCCAGATCTATGGAAAGCCCTCCTTACTCTGATGCTGACTCTTTCCTGACGAAAGTTTTCGAAGACCTACAGTACCTATCTCCAATGTTGCTGCGCCCTTTTTGACGGCCGTTTCGGTTCATCGAGGTTGAAAGGTGATTCTGATATTTCTGGAAGACCCCCTTCTCAGATGGTCCGAGGTCTTTCCCCGCATGTGAGGAAGATTTTGACTTCTTCTCAGCTCCTATGGTTCCCGGACCATGCTGGATAAAGATGAAGTCGGATGAGTTAATCTTACGCAAGCCAAGGACCATGCCCACAGCCGGTGTTCGAAGGCGGTTCTCTAGAAACATAAAACCTGTCCATAGAATTGATGAGGGCAAGGATGTTGGATCTTCGACTTTTGGAACACAGATGACGTAATGTATGTGAACCTTCAGTGTATGTTTGTCTCTTAGCATCCTTATGAATGCTTATGGAGACTATTGTAGAGCTGTCTAGTGAAGCCAGAGCGATGCCTTTATACGGTGTGAGAAGATCTTCATCACGTTTCTACTGATCCTTTTACAAAGAGGCTTACCAATAGTGGCGCTGGAAGGGATGGAAGCAGTGACGCTGAATTTTACAACCAAAGAAGTGCCTCCTGAATGCTCCTAGATGGTAAAGATATTATGGGAAGACAATGGTCTAGTTTAGCCTCTTAGGAAGAAGAAGTTTAGCTGCTGATCAAATTGCCAAAGTCTACAAAGACAGAGGTTCTTCCAATTTAGACCGTTATAGCGATACAGACCTTACGATTATGCGTTTGCACAGGAAGGACTTCCGCTCCTAGTTTATTTTCATACATCAGAAGGAACAGAGGTTCCCTTCGGAAGTCGGGGCTACGACTCTAGCGACAGCAATCCAACTATAGAGGCTCTAGCCAGTTCAGAGTTAATTCTTCCTACTCTAGATGTAGAGGCGCCAGAAGTGGCGCAAGTAGGAGAAGAAGATACAATTGACTCACTACCTATCTATGACGCCAGTGGAGGGGAAATCTGAAGTATTCCTCCCGGGTGGTGGTCGATAACCTCTGATCTATGGGTCTTAACAATTCAGAGGATTACCTTTGCAGTTTACCGCTGAGAAAGTCAGTTTTTGCTCTACGGCTATGCCAAAAAAGAGAATTAAAGCTCTGATTTTGAAAAACGAAGTGAAGGAATTGTAGGGAAAATGCTATTTTCAATAAGAAAGTATATGGATGGATTTAGTGTATGTTCAATCATACTACTTGAAGAAAACAGGAAACCTCAGCCCATTCAAAATTTACGCCCTCTGAACAGATATTTCAGTCCGAAGTTTTTCAGAATGGTTGCTCCGTAGCTGTCATCAAAGAGTGAAGAAGGGGATGGTTGGGTGCGACATTGGATTTTAAAGACGGACCTACTTCATGTTTCCAGTTTTCCTCATCAAAGGTGGCTTCGCTTCAGGTTAGACAACCAGTCTTACCAATTTAGAACTTCTGCCATTCGGGACTCTTCTTATCTGCTCACTTACCCTTACAAGACTAGTGAAGACTAGTGGCAGAACATTGAGAAGGAGGGGTATCCCAATATTTGCATCTCGTGAATGGTTGTTGTAGCTCAGCTAATCGAGTCTGAGTAGTTAGTTTACTTTGTTATGAAGACGGTGAACGAGCTGGGTTCAGGAATAAAACCTAAGAGAAATATCATCCATCTCAAGTCAGACACGAGAAGCCGAAGTTTTAGGAGCAATTCTGGACTTGACGAAAACCAAAGTTTTCCTACAGAAGATGAGAATCACGAAGCTGTGAGATAGTATCTTTTTCATTCGATTGAGGAATTTATCATCCATGCACAATATATGGCTACGCTGCTTAGAAATGTGGCACGTTAGTAGACCTTCTACCCTTCGCAAGTTGTGGATGAGCTGCTCCAGTTCGGGGATTACTACAGAGACAGACTTGTGTTGCATAACCAAAACAAACTTATTCTGGTGGGAAAGAGGGTTTCCACGAGCTCACCTCATCGAGTTATACCCCGACGGATGCTTCGAAGATAGGGTGGGAAGCATGCATGAGATCCCACAAAAAAGGGAAATATGATAAAGTTAAATCAGAATCTCCATATAGTTAATTAGCGTTGCTAGCGGTCCTAAAACCGCTCTTAAGCGATTCAAAATCAGATGGTTTCTGGAAGTCAGTGAAAATGGAAGATAAGACAATTCCACTGTAGTTGCCTACATCAACCACCCACAAGGAGGAACAAAGTAGCCTCATGGGCATTGCAATCCATCGCCTCCTCGTCTTGTGCCAGTATCATTCAAAACAACATACGGCGGAAAACATCACCGAAAGTTATCAACTACGTATGAGAAGGACAGGCTTTTTTTTCCAAAGAAAATCAGCCAAAATGATAGCTTAGTCGGTATCAACTGTGGAGTGGCATCTCAACAAGCCATGTATGCAGATATTTTTCAAAGACTTTATAGGCCCAGAGTAGATTGTTGGCAACAACAGATTACCAACTCCCAAACATTCTGCACGTGGCTAGCAGACGAGAAAGCCTGGGTGAGAGATTGCTTTACAATAAGTTGGGAGAGCCTGATTGCATACGCCTTTCCACTGTTAACATTTCTGGCGAAGGTACTAACAAGTTACAGCAATCATGGTCAAGAAAGATACTGCTTTGTAATCCCCATTTTGGCCACGTCAGGTTGGTTTTAAGGACGGTCAGCTTGTTGGAAGATGCACCAGACTGATTCCTTTTAAGCAAATCTGTTGGTGGACGAAAGAAACAAAAGAGTGTCGATCCCAAAGGCTAAATCTCTACACTTGTCGTGTGCCCTCTCTCAAGCTCGCCTTCAACGCTAGGTTTTTCAGAAGAAGGAAATCCCTGGCGGGGGAGGGAGAGAGCAAGAAAGGAGCCAACCTCCACTATTTGCTCATATAAACTTGACGCTTTCAACGGTCCGATGCAACAACACAAAGGATCCGCAGTCTGCCTCGTTTGAGACGGTGGCTAATGTAGTGATCTTGCTATAGCTGCGTTTAGAGCGTCGTCTGCTTCAATGTTACCGTCCTTCTACACACAGCTCGTGTGGACTCAATGCGCCCAATTTTACGCCCACGTAAATATCGATTATCGGTGGCAATAGTGATAATCTGGTCTGGGTAGCTTCTCACTGGCGTCGTAAATCTACCTCTATGAACACAAAATGCGTCTGAGCAGCGAACGTGTTACCTTTCAGCGAGGTGTTGTCAAGCCGAGTGAATTTCCACCGTACCAAGTCGCATAACGAATCTATAAATTTTAGTACAGTATAGCTAAATACGGGTTGATATAACAAGAACTCCTTCAGTACGTCGCCGGCGAAACAGTGTGCATTGATGAACCATGGACAAAGACAGGCCCTCGATTTGACCAGAAAGACAGCATTCCTTCTGATGACTGCATCACCAAGACGATTGTCAGAATTCAAGCGTTATCTACAGACAAGAGTAGATGAGATCTCAGATTCTTAAATATGTCACTCTACTTCCCGTGTGGTTTCATGGCCCAAACACACAGACACTCAATATGGACCTCAGTATAGTTCTTCCAGAGTTCCCAGAATATACTGATCCTGGAGATAACGCTGGTGTCCAGTTCAGAGATCTCCGACATTATTACACCTTGACCTTCTGCCTTATTAAGGCAATCTAGGATCCTCAAGATCTGACCACGTTCATCAACTTACAACTAAACCTTACAAACCGTGCAACCAAAGCTAACCTTTGACGCTGGGTCACTTCCCTCATCTTTGATGCTTTGAACGTGAAAGGCCTGCGTCAATGGGACAGTAACATCTCCTTTAAACCCGCATGCTCATGAAATTAGAAGTTAGGCAACATCGTGGGCTTTTCACTAGGATGTGAAACATATGTGATATAATGGAAGCAGCAGGATGGAGGACGCCTAAAGTTCAAAGTATTTATATGAAGACGGTCATTACAAGTAATCAAATCGTGGCCAAAACCATCCTGTCAGCACAAGCAGCAGAGTAAGAGGAGGGAGATGCCATGCTCCTTACCAACATGACATAAGGGAGAGTGCAAGTTTTATTATACCTTTAGTGCGTGATACAGATGTGCTGAAGTTAACATGTTATCATGTTTATAGAGATACATGTATAGGCAGTATTTTGGAGCCCAAAATATTTCAGCTCCATGAAAACTCACATGCCGAGGGAAACCCCTCTAAAACTGAGGGACTACCGGCTCCACTTTCCTCCACCTAGTGACCAGTGGGCAGTCATGCATGTGGGATCATTTCGTCATTGTATATAATGGAAGTAAAGAGAATATACTCACCAAGGATGTGATTGTTCTATTTTATACATGATACTTACGAAGGAGCAACTAGTGACCCTCATCCAGGCCCTTCCCGCAGTGGAGCCTTGGGGAAGGTTAAAATAGACAGGATGCTGGACGACAGTGACGTCATATTGGTGGGTCGTACGATTTGCAGCATGGGACGCTACTAGGCAGAGGCACCGAAATTTTAATGTGCAATAGGGTGTCTTGAGCCTTTTTGAGCACACAAAATGCACTAGTGGATCATTCGTAAGTATAAATGTATTAAAATAGAACAATCTCACAACCTTGGTGAGGATAATCCATGTTCTAATGGGGTATTCATATTGAGGACATGAATAATGAATGTGCTTGGAGAGAGTTGGAGCTAGTTGGTGAAAAATTGGAAAAAAATATTGGAAAACTCCGAAGGCACGGGATATTTCTACAGGGAACATTTAAGAGTGTTACTGAAAAAGGATATTTAGTTGTTGTTTAATTGGACCCGAAATGCTGCTTTGCGAAAATGTTTCAACTAGCATTGTGGACTGAAGAATATGGAAGATCAAGGAATTAAAAATCCAATATCCCATTTACATGGGGTCAAGTTATCCTAAATAATGATGGTAAATAGGTAACATCACAGCGTCTGGATCAAGTCTTTAATATCTCATCTATTGTGTTAAGGGATATGGTGAAATTGATAATGGTCTTATCTCACACTATCACCTATTAATCTGTGGCCCTAAATGGTATAGTGAAACATCTAGTATCAAATCCAATTATCCATAATAAATTGTGTCAAATTATCTCGAATTACGCTGGTCTGGTTATAGCCAGAAGAATAACAGGATGTGATGTAAGGACCCGTCCAACTGTGCACAGTCCCAGATGTGTTGTGGGATATGTGGTAAGATAATCATTAATTCCTTTAATTGTCCTGGCCACTTTTAAAGTACTTTATATAGGGCACACCACTGAAGTGCTCCAAGGGCTTCCCTGCTAGGATGGCCTAAGTTCATTGTCCGATTATTGACAATTTACTTTGCTAACAAAAATAAATAAAAATTTAAAAATTTGCTTTCGTGTGGACAGAGTTAGTTAGAATCCAAAAAATGTTGTAAATGGGGAGAAAGGAAAAAGCAGCCCAATTTTGATATCTTAACATGATAATGCTGTCAATATAGTTGTATTAGTTTTGTTCTGTTTGAGCTGTTGTATCAGGAAAAAGATTGGGACGTTATTCCCCCTTTTTCGTCTTCTTTAAAAACCTACACAGCTTAAAGTGATCACGAAGTTGGGAATAAGTAGGCCAACATTACAATGGAAACAAAAGAACTCATACAAAAAGTGGGAAAAAGTTTAAAAAATTCAAAAGAATTAACAATTGACAGAGTGAAAAAAAGAAAACGCCTACTTCTATAAAAAGACAAACAGAAAAGACAAATGACAAATTAGAATTAACAGAAGAAAAAAAATATTAAATTAAAATTAAGAACAAATACATTAAAAAATAGAAGCAAATTTAAATATAAAAACAATAATAACAACGCATAAATGTAAAAATATAATTTAAAAAAATGCAACTAATGTAAATACAAGCACAATAAAACTAAGGCACTAAATAAAACTTGAACTAATAAAATAAAAATCTTAAAATAATAATAAAAATTAAAGATGAACATTGAAACTTCTTCTTCTTATTGCCAATATCATCGACATTTAAATGAGTACAATCAGAAAGGACATGATAACAAAATAATAATTATATAGCGGAGGTGACCAAAAAGTGCAAAGTTGTTCCAGACGAGGCCTCCCCCCCCCACCGCCCCCCCCCCCCCCCTTCATAAATAAAAAGTAATATAAATAATTACAAAAATAAAAACTATAAACATCTGCAACTAAATTTTAGGTAGCTATATGACCCGTAATGAATCAAAGCAAAAACACGACCCAAAAGTACGTTAGATCTAGGTATACACCATCAGCAAATGATTGATGCTACTTTAAGCTGCTTTTAAACGACATTACATTGTGTTTATAACACTTAATGTTCGGTGATAATGTCTTTCCAGATGATGGGGCCCAGTGTTTGCTATCCCTCTTGACGAAAAACTTGTGTACAAGTAGTAAGGCTAAAAAAATCACTCATATGTGATTCTTGTGTTACGACTGTTCAGTAATTAAAATAATTAAAAAAGACATTGGAAGTTGGTGTGAAACAAAATGAACATTAAAAACACCCCCAAGATCGAGTTTGTAGGGCCACCTTTGGTACATGAGAAGGGGATTCTGTGTTAGTTGGGAAGGATGCTCTGTGACAGCTGGGAAGGGCTCCCAGACAGTTGTGAAGGGGGTCTAATTGGATAGTTCGAAATGAAGAAAAGACCTTGGGACTTTGGGGCAGCTAGTAAAGGGAGCCCTGGTAGAGTTTCAAAGTGGTCGGTCGGTAGTCAGATAGGGACCCTAAGGTGGTGACAAAGTTTACTAATGCTACAGGTTACGTCTGATAAGGTTCCGCACGGAACCCAACAACCCTAACCTTGATACCCCACCGCAAACCGCGAAAACCGAGAACCGCGAAATTCTAGTTAAAATTGTGCCACCACTGCGTACACTTAACCCGGATTTTGGGCTACTTCTAGCCCAGATTCGCTCAGCGGTTGCAATGTTTTTAGCCCGCAATGAAGTTGAACCATTGCTGAAAGCTAGCAAGACATAGCAATTCTGACCGCAGGCTGCTCTAGTTTTGTAGCCATAATGTCTTACCTCGAGGCAGTTTTTCAATTAAACTGCAACCTGATATCAGCTGATCTGCCACACAAGTTTGCCAATGGGAGGTCAGTAATTGTAAATCTTTATTGCTAAATTCCCTGGTGTGTGAGGCCCATGAAATTGCCTAGCACGGGTCCCGGTTAGGGTTTAAAATTGTTCTAAAAATAAAATAGAAAATTTGCATGGGGTCAAACACCTGTGCTGGAGAGTAGGGAGAGGGAAGAAGGAAAAAAGAGGAGCGGAAATTGGGCAAGGGGAGGGAGGAGGAAAGAGAGGCAGAGACCCATACAGATGCAGTACCTTATGCTTCCCCTCCAGCTGATCGTGGAGTATGTGATCCTCCCTGGTAGGCCACTTGTGTATGTTCATGCACAAAGTTTGCTGTAGAAGATACTATCAACATGTTCTTTTTGTCAGTGGCTAAAACTAATCGGTTCAATTTTACTGGTATACTCTGTTTCCCTACCTCTGTGCAGTGACATCAGCGCAAGAATAGGTGGTCACACAAGTAAACCGCTCGCGGTGGCTTAGAGCGATGGTGTTTTACGCGAGCGCTCTAAGTCGGTTTGTCTTGATATGCTTACATAAAAACCGCGTCACAGTTATGACATCACTGCACAGAGGTAGAGAAATGGACTATAGGAGTCTTCTTGGACGAGTAGCTAATATTGCATTTGTCTTTTTTTGAAGTAATGTGAATTCAGGAATTTTTTTTGTAAATATTTTCATGTTCAATTGACCTTATGACTTCTATTTTCAGCAAAATTAATTGCAGTTAGATTTGTTTGTTTATGGAATGAATGGAAAAAAGACTGAGAAGAGCAAAACCATTTCTGAATATTAGAATGAAAATGTTATTTGGGTCAATATTGAACATACCCCAACTGCTATTTTGATCTTAATAGACCAATATGCTGCCAAGATAAAAGATCAGGCAAAAGATACGGATGATCAAGGTAAATGGAGTGGAGTTTGATGGTGTTGTTTTTTCAGTTTTTTAGAGCACAGTACTCCATAACACCAGATTTATCACATTAAGTGGTTCTTGTAAATATTTGTTATAGGATATTTATGATGATTTTAACAGGATTATCCAAGTTTGTTGTAGGATCTTCTGAATAAGATTTTAATAGTTGACTATTGTTCATTCAATAGACCTTTGTTAAAATGAACATTGGAAACATTCATAGAAAATAGAAATACAGTCACAAATCTTGCCAGTGATGCAAATTATACAAAAGTGAAATTAGCATAAGAGCTGCATCCAACAGCTGTGTGTGATCACCTGATATTATAAATTGCATGCTTATCGGGTTCATGTTTGGCAAACTTTGATTTGAAAAAGTCTTTAGGCATTGTTGCAAAGTTGGCACGAAAAGTATCTTGGCATGTTTTTCGATCAGTATTGTGTCATATTACGATAATTTTGAAAGTTTTTGAATATACATTTTGTTGCCTAGGATTTGCTTCTTCATTTAAGCCATTTAAATTCGGTCACGTTTGTGACCAAAAAACGGTGATTTTTCACTTTCACCCAATGCTGTTTTGTCAACGTAACAAATCTGTTATTACTTGATTGGTTATTTCATCATGGGGGCAAATAAAGTTCGGTCACGTTTGTGACCATCAGATGGTCACACACGTGACCAACTTTGGGGGGCAACCATGACAAAATAACCAATCTACCAAAAGTGGAAACAATTATTTTGGTTAGGTTTGGACTGAAGGTATTAATAATGTAAAGAAGAATAACAGGTTGGTGACGTTGACAAAAGCTTAGGCTGAAAGTAAAAAAAATCACCGGGTGTTGGTCACACAAGTGACCGAAGAAAAGAATGGACCTTAAGGTTAAAAATCTCGCTTGTAACAAAGCGTGCAAAAATGGCTGAGATAGAATTCTTGAAAGACGCAAAACCCCTCTAACCAAAAGTTGCACTTTATCTAGTTTTCAATGGTCACAGTATGGTACAACACAAGAATCTGCGTGTATTGATTTTACACAAAGAGGTTTTCTGTCTAAATAAGCTAGCAAGCCTACTTGCAATATTGATAATGGTCTGCGTGTTAGTGTCACAGTACACTGCAATGTCCATTGAAAACTTCATAAAGTGCAACTTTCATTTGGTTTGGGGCTTTTGCATCCTTCAGGCGTTCTATCTCAGCCATTTTACATGCTTTTTACAAGCAAGGCATTATTGTTAAATGAAAGAGCAAGACCTTATTCAACCAAAATGTACATTTTGAAAACTTTCAAAATCAGCAGACTTAGACACAATATGAACGAAAACATGCCGAGATACTTTCTGTGCCAACTGTAGTGTGGACTAACAACTATTGGCCGAGTTCAGTCAATGCCAAATTAGTAATGAGATGTAGCTGTAGGTACAAACCTTGTGTTACTAATGATGCAGGCTCTTAAAATTCAGACTAGAAGGGCTATAATAGGTTACATTATGAATGTTGTTGTGATGTTTGGTTAATTTACTTAGTTTCCACTCCAAGGCCCACCTCCATCAAGGACAGCAGAGTACATCAGCAAACAGCATCCAAACGTTCTAGCACAACTCTTGACATTAGTATCAACAGTTCACCAGTTACAAGTAGGCATGGAAGGTCAGTACACAAGTTGGAAGATATTTCAAATCAAATAGCAACATATTTATTTTGTGGAGGAGTCAGAGATCAAAACTTTATTTAGAGAATAAAGGTATGATTTTGGGAATCGGTACTCTCTTTACAACGAATTGAACCCAAGGCGATACCATTATTTTAAGTGGAAGAACGAGGCCGGAGTCCGAGTTCTTCCACGCAAAGCAGTACTTAGGAATTTTTTAGTGATCATGTAATGTCCTTTGGTTCTTAAACTGTTGAAACACTTTAAGAACCAATGTGTGTTTGTGCCGTGTGTTAAAGGTCCATGGCCCGATCGCTAATAGCCTCGTCCCCAGAAGCCTCAGATTTTACCGGAAGTGGTCAACATTTTGATATCAGAAGAAAGCTACTATTTTTCTCATTTACCCTGTGAAATCTTAGGGCAAAAGGATATTAGGTTTGGAAGTTATGAGCGAAAATGTGTCCCATTTTGGTCGACCAATATTAATTTTACACAGTCCTCTATATGGGGCTTACAAAATCACATTTTTAGCTCTCACAGCAAAACGGATTGAAATATCGGCGCGAAACTTTACAGATGGGGTTTTGGAGTGAGGGCCAATCTATCAAGCTGAAAACGTCATATCCTTAAATCGGGCCATCCCCCTTTAAGTAGTGTTGCATTAAAAGTTTTGCCTTGGGTTGAAATCAAATTTTGAACATGCAGTGTAAGATTAAAATGTTGTATTTGTTGTCATGGTATATCAGGGAGTACATGTATTCAAAATAATTTTGTTCTGAAGTAAAGTATGCAGCATTGGTGTAATTACATATATATTATGATAAATCATTACACTGAACTGATTTCCTTTACACCAATGTTGACTGAAACATATGCATTTCCCTTCTGAGAAGTGGAATGCCCCAAATTACCATAATGACACATCCATACACCCCTAAAAGAGAAATGGGTCCTCGACAAGTGACCCCATGTCACATCCTGTCGACCTTAGCTCTTCCTCAAATTCCGTTTTGTCCGCCAGTCAGAACGGACGTGTTCCTGCCATCCTCTGTCTATTTAGCAACCAAATGATCTTATATTTTGAGATCGGACTTTTTTGTCAATCTCATACGGAATACTCCTATTACTATACCAATCTATCTGGGATATATCTCGGGATTATATACTGGATTTATACGCTCATTCGGACGGAATAACGGAGACTTTTACGCCGCCGGGAGCTCTTTTTTGGTATCCTTTTTTGCCGCCCTGCGGTCGTGATCTGTGTAGCGGGAAGAGAAGGTAAACAAGGCAGCCATTGCCGCCGTTTTCTGCTTTGACTGCCTATGTGCTATATGTGTGTGTTTGTCTTGTTATTTTTGGTTATCGGGCCCCTTTTGCTCGTTACATTTAATGTGGGTTTGGTGTGCGTATTATTTTATTATATCTTTGGTAGGCATACTTAATAAAATATGTGAAAAACTGTGTTTGAAAAATTTCTTTAAACCGTTCGTGACTCAGTTACCGAGTTGCTTTTTGTGTGTCGTGACTTTTGCGTACCGTGAGACCCTCCACGGCACGCGGTTTATTTTCTTTACTGTTTTGTATTGCGCACGCTATTCCATCTAGCAACTCATACGCTCACCCCGTTTCATATGGCGCACAACTGCGTTCGCTGCCCTGCTCCCTTCATAGTGGGACCACCCATCCTTTATCAAACACAGGCAATGTTTCCCGCACCGACAGGTGCCCCTCTTTCTGTCTCGACTTACGGATTGCTCCGTGGGCAATCATTGAGCATGGGTTCGCCGCTCGTGTTTGCGACCCGGGGTCAAGGGGGGGTAGTTATTTTGTCTCCGGCCCAGGTTTCCCTCCAAGGCTCCGCTGCTCTCTGGGTGCTCCCAAGGGAGAACTCGGCTTCTTTTCGGCTGCTGATTTGGTGGCTTCGGGCCGGCCCCGTCGGCGCGCCACCGGGGCCGCTAGCATCCCTGGTTCAGCCCTAGGGGCTGCTCCTGTCAGGCTAGCGCGGTCTGCCTCTGGTCGTCTGCCAATCCCTAGGGCTTGGCGGCGTTAGACGTTTCCGGTAGTGTTGAGTGGTGATGGGAGGGAGGCCCCAGGTCGGCCCGGGCTATTCCTCGGCCGTTTGTTTGTTCACACCCAACTTGGTTACGGTCCCGTGTCTTCGGGCACTTCGACCTCGACCACAGTGGCCATTATTTCGGGTAATTCTCTCTCTCTCTCTCTCTGCAAACCCTGGGCCTTGTCCTCCTCGGCTTCCCTTGGCGGAACGCCACAGGTGTTGAATCCGCTCGCTGCACCCGCTGCCTAGCCTTGCTAGTTTAGGCAGTGGCCGTCCCAGCCGCGCCCTAGTACTCCGGGTCCTTCGGGGCTTTGCTAGCGAGCGGTGCTCCGCTAGGCTGGCCTCTGCAGATGCCCCAGCTGACTAGGTTGGCTCAGGGACTCTCATTCTTGTAAGCCTTCTGCGGTAGCTATTCTGGCCTTCCGGCACCGTCCCTCCGCGTCGGGTCCGCCTATGGGTGGGGGTACCCGGTGGTGGGTGGGGGGGCCCCTGCCTCTGCGTTACTGCTGGCGGCACCCCTTCGTGGCCTACCCTGCGGGGACACAGTACCCGCCGCAGCCTGCCTTCTCAGGCTACGCTGCTTCCCCGTACGTGGCTTTACCCGCCCCAGTCGAGCTGGTCTGCTGGGGTGGGACAGCCTGTCATGGTCTTTCTCGACCGGGACTTATCCGCTTGCTTGAAGCCCCCCACATAGTCACTTACATCACTCCGCGCCTCCACCGTCGGCTGCCCAGCCGCAGGCACCATGTGCTGTCGGGGTCTGCTTCTGACCCGCTTTCGAGCAGGCCATTTGCGCCACTGCTGCCGCAGTTTGTCTCCCTTCTGGGGCCCGGTCAAGCTCAAGCGTAACTCCTGGTACCGGGCCGATTGCAGGTCCGGTGTACCCGTACACTACCCTTCTACCCTTCGGCTTAACGTGCCTGGGACTTGGGGGGTGTCGTCCCCACGCCTTCTCGGCCTGTTCCCTCTTCAGGGTCGGGCTTGGTGCAATCGAGCCCCATGGGCTCTGCGCCCCTCCCACGCCATTTGGCTGTGATCCCGCGGGGGGCCTCTTTTTTCGCCGCCCCAGTGGCCGTCGCCTGGCCATTGCACCTCCTCCGTCTTCTGTTTGCAAAAAACCGTCCCTCCGGACTCCTACCTGCCGCAGACCTCCGATTTTTCGGAGGACAGCGCTGGTGGGATGGACCGGGCTCGGAGGGGAGTCACGTGGGTGATGCTCCTTCGCAGCCATTGACGTCCGCGGCAGCTTCGGAGAAGGAGGAGGTGGTACTTCCTCTCTTCCTGCGTGCACCCCCAGGTTCTGCGGGCAGGGCGGCTGAACGCTCGGCCCTGCCTTGCGCGCCCGATCGGCGTGCGAGGAGGGACAGCTCAATCTTTGGCTTCCCTATCCTCCCGTCCGGAACGCGTCCAGGGGCTTGACCGCTTCCCACAACGTTGGTCCTCTGTTGGAAGCGCTCCGGGAGGGTCACCGAGGAAGCCTCTCTCATCGTACCCGTGAAAACGTTCGCCAGGTCCGTTGAAGACTGTTGAAGTGGACTTTGACTCCTTCCTGAGGAATCCGACCTATATCTTGACCTAGCGGCCAAGTTGCCGACGGGTAAGGCCGCCCCGACTGCGTCCTCCCCCTTCTGGGAGACCAGTTGAAGCACCTAGACCTTGCGGTGACCTCTGGCGTCCGGCTGGGCGCTTTTTCATGGTCCCTCCGCCCACGACCTCAGATCGTCGTTGGGCGAGGGTGGAGTTTACTCCTCGGAAGCCTCCGAAGCTTTGGACGGTCTCAGCCTTCCCGCTAGTGACGCGGCAGAACGGAAAGGCTTTCATGTCGTTTGGCGCTTCGCCTCAGCTTCTGCGACGCGAGAGATGCCGGCTTCACTTGCGTACCCTTAGCGCCGTCTAGCAATCGGAGGTCTGTAAGGCCAAGCCCGAGTCATGGGACGTCCTCTTCGGAGGTCCGTTCGGTGATTCACTGCTTGCCTCGGCGGAACGCGTAGAGTCGTAGCAGGCATGATCCGGAGGCTCAGCGAGATCTCCTCCCCGGGATCTTCGGCTAGGAAAGAAGAGCACGCTCTCGCGCTCCTGCTTTCCGCCGTGCCGCCAGCATGGCAAGTCGACACCAGAGCCCTCAGCACCCAAGAAGCCGCTGCCGCCGGCCACTTCTTCTCAACTCCCGCGGGGCCAAGCCGAAACTGGCTCTTCCCCCTCCCAAAGCAAGGCGCCTGGGACGGGAAGAAGCCTTCGTCCTGAGCGGCACGCGGCCGCGGGGTCTTCCCTCTACTCCTTCGGGAGGGAACCTTACCACCTCCGGTGGGGCGGCCCGCTTAAAGGTCGCTTAAGTGCGGGAATGGCCAGCCCTTTCTCCCGCACCTTGGGGTGCTGAGTGTGGTGGAAGCGGGGGTACAGAATATAGTTTACACACCACCCCACCGCTCACCCCCAGCGTACTTCCACCCGAGACATACCCACCCCACCCCCTTCTTCCTGGGATCCGAAGAAATCAAGTTTTCTTCTGTCCGAGGTCTCGGCCCTCCTTGCGGGGTGCCATTTTCCCCGTCGACCCCCCCTTCACCGGAGGGGTTCTTGTCGACGTTCTTCTTGGCCCCACGACGACGGGATTGGCGACCCATCCTGAACCTGAAGCCTTTGGAATCAGTTCATCAGGCCGAAGAAGTTCGGGATGGAAACTCTCTCGCGTCAATCCTCGCTGTCCCTTGAAGGGGAGCTGGGCGTCGTCTTTGGATCTGAAATACGCCTACCTTCACGTCCTAGTCGCCAAAAATCGACCGACTCTGGCTCCTATTCCAACTCGAGGCCAGTCGTAACGAGTGGACCTGCCTCCCCTTCGGACTCACCACCTCTCCCAGGGTCTTTACGATGGTGACCGTAAGTGGGCGCCCTCCTCAGGCGTCAGGGGGTCACCCTCTGCATGTACCACCGGGGACGCCTGCTGAATTCTACGGTCCGTCGCCCCAAGGCTACGGCCGAAATGGTCACTCGTACCGTTCAGGGTCGTCAGAGTTGGGCTTCATTGTCAACTTCGACAAGTCGAGCCTTACCCCTTCTCAAGACCTGAGATATCTGGGTGTGCGGCTGCAACTGCTTCCGGGCATGCAGAGCCGACGGCCGAGCGGGTGGATGTCGTGGTTCAGACCTGCGACGTCCATGGCGCTGCTTACGAAGGCCCCCGCTCGAAACTGGCTTCGCCTTCTCGGCTTGATGGTCAGTCTCGTCGACCTTGTCCCCGTACTGTCCGCTTTCACATGAGAGCTGCTTCAAATGCAACCTCGGGCGGCAACTAACAGGCCGATCAAAGCACCCATATGCCCGTCTGTCCTAATCAATGCAGGATCCTGGAAACAACCTGCCATGGGGTCCTCACCGCCCCACACAACCTTTATACAATATTCAAAAACACTTAATGTTTTATAAATCATCTAACTGAGCTGATTTCCTTCCAATGTTTACTTTCCCACTTCCAGGCCCGCCCCACCACATGCTATGTACGCAACTTAATCCGTGTGGGCTTGAGCCAAAACTTAAATTAAGAGAGCTAAGTTCACAGGGTGTGCCTGGGGTCACTGGTCGATGACCATTTCTCTTTTAGGGTGTAATTATGGTAATTGGGGCATTCCACTCTCAGAAGGGATAATGCATATGTTTCCAGTCAACATTGGAAAGAAATCAGGCCTCAGTTTAATGATTTTAAACATCATTTGTTTTTGAATATTATGAAATTGACAAGTTGTATCCAACACGGTCAGCTCTTTAAGTGCTTGTTACGATTTATGTGTATCATGTGTTTCTCTATTTTGATCGAAGATCCTTGGCATTGTATAAATTTTTACCATCAAGTAATATCGTTCGAAACAGACCTTGGCCATTTTTGAGAGTAGAAGCGATACCCACATTCCAAGTCCCATAGATCCACTACTGGCTAATATTGATGTTTAACGATCTGAGAATGGCATATTTTTGTCCTGTATCTTGGGAAAAAAGGATTTGGAAGCTGAAATTTCAGGACGGCAATGAGCAAAATACGGCATTTCATCCAATATCAAAATTGAATGTTTTACTACTTTCCACGTGTACGTGGGGTGCCCAAGGTAGGAACATCGCCTTTAATAATTGCGTTAAATGGGAAGGTTTTTTTACAAATTATGCACGTACTATCCAACTTGAAATTTACTGGATAATATGTGTAACACATGGTAATGCCCAGGACAGGTAGCATCGCCTGCTACATGTCTGTGTGCATTTGTAAAGGGTGATATTATGTTTTTTAATGAACTTGTTATAACCGAAAATGCCAACATCCACTGGTAATAAAATATTGGTCCTCCACATCCAATATTATGACACAATAACAAGATGGAATCCACCAATATACAAGATTTACATCAGCATGGGCCCCGAAATAACCAAGATATCGATATAAAACAATATCTACAGCCTATAATTCATGCAATAGTAAATATATAATACCGAATTCTTTCAATTTTGACTGTATCACACTCTTAGGCATTAGACCATTTGTTATATATTATCGTTCTCTTATTTTTATCACCTTTCTCATGTCAGATGCATCAAAAGCCAAGAATCTACAGACAGCATAGGAAGAGACCTCACTAGTGGGAACAGTTTTTACAGTAATATTAGATCAGATAATACTTACATATTGTAAAATCAATTTTAAGTGATCTACAGTGAAGTACCTTATCAATTAAAAGAGATTCAACCCATCGTGTCACCGGAGGAAAAGTTTTGGACAGCATCGATCAGTTGGGACAGGAGGAAGAATGTGGCACAATTACCTTCTTTGTGACGAACTAATATCGGCCTTTCACATTCACCTGAATGTTCATTGTCACAGAATAGAAATTTTTTCTCTGCTATCACTAATGTTTCAATGATGTAGTAGGGGAATTTTATTTTCCATCCAATGCACTCATGCAATGCCAGTACCTCGTAAACGTACTAGAAGTGTCCCACGATGGCTGAATCAACTATAACTTTTATGTTTAAATTTCTTAAATCTCTCACACATTGTTCACACAACGTGATACCAATATTTGTTGATAGAATACCTGTGCAACAGTGTTTTTCGATGTATTTAATGTCTTCCTAGCCCTCAAATGGCAAGCTACCTTGGTGAGGTAGGCTTGAAAGTCAAACATGTACTCACTGCAAAAGATTTCTTGCAAAATTTTGTGTTCCACAAGTGGAAGGTTTCTTATGTTATTTCCAAAAAGGCCACTAAAATGGGTTGTTTGGTCGGTAGTCAACAGCAACTTTTTGCTAGAAGCACTGAAAAGTTTTTTTTAATGCGTATATGCACATATCACGCTATGCTCTCTCAGCGAGCGTAAATAATAGCGTACACAGTGTGTTTGAAGGTAGTGTGTGATTGAAGGTAGTGTTTGAAGGTAGTGTGTGATTTTTTTTTACATCAAATGTTTTCAATTTAGGAACATTAAATGCACATCTGGAAACATTTCTTGCAAGATTGAATTCAGAACAGGAACACAAGTAGTTTGGTTGCTTTCAAGTAAAAATGAGCATACAAACCAATGCCATAAATTATTTAGTATTGAGCACAATTACCTCGTGATTTCAATTTTAATATTGACAAATAAATCATGTTCTTAATGCAACTTTGTTGAGTATTTTTGTTGAGATGTAGATGAATGAAATTTTGATCAGTAAATTACATTTATGTGCATTTTGACATTGTAGAAATGCTGAAGAAAAGTAGGCGAAGTGTGATCTTTGAAGAGGGTGACAAGAAGAAGTTTGATGGTTGTGTGGTAACAGATCTGGTTGTCTTAGTTGAGGTGAGCAAACTCATGGTGCTGTACAATTGAGGACATGTAATCTGCATAAATTGGATTTTTTTTTTTTTTTGTATTCTGATGGATAAACACTGGAAAGCAAACAGTAAAATTAAAGCAATGATGGCACATTTTTATTTTTTGAAGAGCATCCCCAATTTTCAAAATTTGAGATTTTCGCACAATTTTGTTGGTAATTGTCTAGTAAACTATACCTGTGAATGACAATGCTAAAAAATGTGTATTTGTCATAAAAGAAGCGATTATGTAATTAGAATCAGCATCCCGAATTGAAATTTAACAGCGGAGCTAGAAACGCAGAATTTATGTCCGTCCATGATGAAATAGCGCCACGTCACAAAATGACCTACAACATAACTTGCCCAAACCAACAGAACATCTAATGGATGAGCGAAGATTTTTTAATTAGAATCAACGTCCCGGATTGAAATTTAACAGCGGAGCTGGAAATGCCAAATTTATGTCTGTCCATGATGAAAAAGCACCACCTCACGAAAATGACCTATAACATAACTTGCCCAACCAACGGAACATCTAATGAATGAGCGAAGACATTGGAAGGGCATTTCCAGCAGCCGTTGAATTATTATCAGAGATCCCCAATATTAATTATTCTAATTAAAAAATTCCTTCTTTTGCAACGCATAGAGATTTTGAGCTCTACCATTCTCTGGTATAGTTAACTAGCCAATTACCAATTCCAGGATTACTTGCATTTTCTGCTATGTATGTGCTTTGTTGTTATTTATATTGTATTGTTTTGTATTTGCAAGTAATTCAAATAAATATTATTAAATGTTATTATTAACTGTGCAAAAATCTCAATCATTTGGAAAAATGGGGGCACTTTTCAAAAAAGAAGTGTTGTTATTGTGCTTTAAGTATGTTGCAGTGCAAGTTGCAGTATAAACTTGATAAAAGTTTACAAAGAACAGTGTTATAGTTATTTCTCTCTCAGGAGCAGGGTTTTGTAATGATCTCTTAGTAAGCCTTCACTAAAATCTTATACAACATTAGTTCCTCAATTTTGATAACAAATTCCCAGGATTAGTCCTTTTGCACTCCCAAACTTCACATCTGTCATATGCACTGTAAATACACACAAAATGTAAGATGCAGGAAAACCTTTTTTTGTATTCTGTTGTATTCTTTCAAAGTGGTTGTAGTTTATTCTGAAACTTGATGAAATGCATGCCGTTTTCAACCGACAGACAATGACCTTTGCAATACTTCTGAGTAGTGTGATGTGCAAACTCTTAAAGCCTGTGAAGACTGCAATCAATAAGAGAAGTAAAAAGAAGAAAGGAGGGGCAGGAGCAGCCAAACCCATGGTATGCATACGGCCTTAATTAGCAGAGTGGTCAATATAAATTGTGTAACTCAGAACTGGAAAAAGTTGTATAAGCTTCATGTGATAAGATCATTCAAAAGGCAAAATAAGGTGGTCCTAAAGCTAATGCAGTGGTGCTGCATTTGTGTCTCTTTGCCTTTTGTTTAGAAAACTGAACACCTTGTTGAAAGGAGTTCATGTTATCCTCTTTAGGATTTCAGTGTACAATTTAGATGAAGACGTCCATTCCTTTTAGTGAGCAGAACTTATGCCAAGGGCATAGTCAAGTTTTCCTTTCCACCTAAATATGAGGGCATAGTTAGATTATACTTGTACTTTTAGCCAATTAGACAACAAGAATCTTTAGATGAGAAAAAATATGTCAGTTGTCAAAATTGTGTCACCACTGCTTAAAATTGTTCTAAAAATAAGAGAGACGGTTTGCATGGGGTAAAACGGTACTGTTGTAGACAAGAATCAGTCAGAGGGCAGCGTAACTTTTGTTTTATGCCACATAATGAACTTCTGTTAATTTGAAATATCGCTTTTTCTCGACAGCCTCCAGTTTTTGATAGGTTTAGGCAGTACCTGGAGAGTCTATGCCAAATAGCCGATGGCCTGTTGACAGCACTACAGGATGTAGATACAGCATTTATTACAGAGCAATTTAGTCAACTCAATCTCCTAGGTGTGCAAGATTCACAAGGGGTAAGTATCACACTATGAGTTGCAATATGCTCATCCACCAAGGACACAGTTCAGCGGGGTTTACTTGTACATACATTGACATGAACTGACCTTGTGTGCTCTGGGTATCATATATCATACCCAAAAACCAGGGGTGTATTTTCTAAATACATTGGTGAATGAAAGTTACTGAACTGTGCCAAGGGGATTGAGATTTTACTAGCTCATAGTGTCACTTTTGTGGTATATGCAAGTTCAAATTGATAAACTCTTTGGCTGGTATTTTGAAAGGGAGTCTAACATTAGACCTGGGTTTAAACCAGGGTTAGTCCTACTTGAGCGGACTTTTTCCTTCCAACATACGGGTGACGGGTGAGAAAATTCCTCATGGATGGGCCAAAACGACCCATCCATGAGGAATTTTCTCACCTGTTACATTTCACTTTCACAGTATTTTGAAGGAAAAAAGTCCACTCGTGTAGGACTAACCCTGGTTTAATCTCAGGTCTAAAGTTAGACTCTTTCAGAATACCAGCCTCAGTTTATTTTTTCATTTTCATTAATCATTTGGAAGTTAACATAAGAACTCATAAAAAGGGCACTGGCAGGCAGAGGCTGTCAGGGCACAACAAAAGTGAGAACCACTGACATCTGAAAGATGTGCATACCCCTACCTCTGCCTACTGGTCATATACAAATGAATATGACAGAATTAAAAATAGCAAGCAAGCAAGCATAATCTTTTAAAGGTGACCTGATTATGGTCAATTTTTCAAATTTTCCCCTTCACATGTATGCATATCATCAAAAAGATCTAATTACAAACTTTGAGTTAATCGGTTCAGGCCTTTGATAAGATATTAGAAGCATAAATGTATACCAAATTGGCCCATAAAAGAGTGTCTAGTCTGGTCCACCACATTTTTGGGGCCTTATAGGGGCATTTCATGATCCACAGCCTCATCCCCTGACTTGCCTAAAAAAAGTTGAGATTTTCATATCATCTGAACCATTGGCCTAAGTATAGTATGTGTGCGTAATCTTACGTGCAAATTACAACACAGTAGCCTATGGGGCACCGTGATACAAACATTGCTCATAACATCAAAACGCCCTGTCAGAATCAACTTAAAGGTGCAACAAGAGATTTTGAGGCACCCAAATATTGTGTCGTAATAATAATTTCATATAGATTAAACACTCAATAGATTTCTTACCTAATTGTGTTTCGCTACAAAAATGACTTAAAAGTGAGAAAAAAACGCGATTTTGATTTGCTTATAATTTCAATGTAAAACATTGGCTGCATTTCGTATTAGCTCCTATACGAAATCACATATTTCACAATTTTTGTATCAAAGAAATATTTCTCAGCTTAATCCTTTCAGATGGGGATATTTTTGATGGAAAGCCTTATATCAGGGCAAAAATCAGTACTTTCAACTTTTTAGGGACACCTGATATGTGAAATCTCTCGTTGCACCTTTAAATTTTGGAAATAACCTTTTCTTGTGCGTATCTAGTGAACCATAAACAAAAACTGAGGTACTAGGATCAGAAATACACCTTTAAATTTCATTGTGGTAATGAGAAAAACATGAGTTTTCTTCTGATACCATCATCTCAATTTTGATGGAGTAAAGTGGGGGGATGAGGTTTTCGATCGGGTCACCCACCTTTAGGTGCAAAATTGCAGAACATTTTGTTTTGTAGAGTGAAAATTTGCCCTCCTATATTTTGCAAAACGAAACAAGCTCACTGCACCCATTGGTTTACACACTTTATTCCATTGGTCATACATTTTGACACATAATGGAATAAAGCATGTAAACCAACCGGTGCAGCGAGTCTGTTTTGTTTCATTTTGCAAAATTTTGTATGTGCGTCGATCATGCCATCATATTACATTACCTTTTCGTTACATTGCATTGCATTGCTTGTGTGCTGTAGCTGGCAGTTGCATTTTGTGCCATTGCGTTGCATTGCACGCCTCTCCTAACAGGCACTTCCGGAGAAGCTTCATGCTGTTCACCAGGTTGGTCCCACTGCTAACATAAAATGCTTGATTGTGAAAAAATGTCTTGTCCTCTAATCCTCTAGTTAACATCAACTAACAATAAAACTTATTCCAAGACAAGCTAAAATCAAACCAGAACCAAGCTATAAGCAAGCTCAAACAAAAAAGAACACAAGCAGAACCACTTGATAAACAAGCACTTAAAAGCTAAGTACTTCACTTGAGTGCCCTCAAGTGGTTCTATTGTTGTTCAAGTGCTTGGTTATTTTATAGCTTGCTTCAGCTTGATATGTGCTTGCTATGTGCTTGCTATGTGCTTGTTTCTGCTTGTTTCAACTAGTATTAAGAGGGAATGGTATTATATGCAGTTAATTCCCCATTCATTTCAGTGAATTTAAACAAGATGATTTTTCAAAAACCAAGCACTTTATGTTAGCACCTCTTAAATAGAAATATTTGAAATCTTGTAGATACAAATTTTTCAACTAAATAATTTTGTCATGTCTGCTTTCAGAAATACTTTGAAGAGCAGGATGAAATGGAGAAAGAAATGTGGAAGAAGATAGAGGAGAGCTATCAAGAATCAAAGCAAGAAATATCAGATATTTTTAAGAAGAGAATAGCATACCTTAAGTCATTAAAACTATGAATTAATATAATTAGGCTTTCATTTCATAAACCTTGTTTGTGTATTTTATTGGGCGGTGCAGAATTTTTTTGTATAACATTTGATAGCTAATAATTGAAACCATTTCATACATTTGTATACATTAACTGGCCTGTGCATTGTTTTGCAAAGCTTGTTTGTTTCTGAGGTGTGAGCAATTTGTTATGCCTGAAATGTGTCCTGTAGTAACCAACATTTCAACTGGAAAAAGTCACCATAAATGACCAAAAACAGTAAATTGTTAACTTAATCAAAAATATTGTGTGTTTCTATTATATTATATAGACTAATCCTCTGATTGGGCAAAGTCGGCCATAAAATGAAGTGATGGCACTGTAAACTTCCATATTTGGACTAGTTGCAAGGTCAAGTCGATACTGAAAGTGAGGATCAGTGTTACACCATACATCTTGAATATCACTATGAGTTACAATATGCTCATCCACCAAGGACACAGTTCAGTGGGTTGTACTTGTGCATACATTGACATGAACTGACCTTGTGTAATCTGGGTATCATATATCATACCCAAAAACCAGGGGGTGTATTTTCTAAATACACTGGTGAATGGAAGGTACTAAACTGTGCCAAGGGAATTGAGATTTTACTAGCTCATACTGTATGTTTGTCAAATTCTTTTCTGAGACTGAGTGAAAGCACTAATACGGATGCACACAGAATATGACCATGGACATTGTATATGGTATATTGCAGTAACAGAATGTTGAAGATATGATGGGACTGTGCAGGTCACTACAGCTTGTCGAATTTGGCCATTGCATACTAGTTAATCGCAAAATTAGTCATCTTGATTTTACCTGTGAAAAAACAAGCTTTTGTAAGGAGCATTAAATTCCTAAACAGCTGACATGCGTAGAAATTAAAATAATATAATAAAAAATTAAATTGCGGTGATTTATAGTGCACCACACCAAACTGTTTTTGAAACTTAATTTTATCCCCTGGCATGAAAAGCAGTAGGGGGATTTTGTGATAGCGCACATGTCCGTGTGTTCTAGTTTGGTTAGGTTTTTCTTTTCACATCTTGTTCGAAAAGTTTGTCTGATTTAAACTAGACTTGGGGTTAAGGTGCAGTAGGGGTTCCTTCATATGTGATGATGTCAAAGGTCATAGACCATCTGAGGTCACGTTTTATGTGTATGTATGTGTGCGTGTGTTCCAGTTAGGGTTTTTGTTTTTATTCAAAAAGTTTTGTCCGATTTAAACCAGACTTCGGGTTAAGGTGTAGTAGAGGTTCATTCATATATGGATGATGTCAAAGGTCGTGGGCCAAGGTCAAAGGTCATCTGAGGTCATGTTCCAGACAGCATCTTGCCATTGGGATGACGCAAGTTTACTTGCAGTATTTTTGAATTTTGTTTTTGTTGATTACAGTATCACACCAATTCTCATTTTTAGTATCGACTTGACCTCTGACTGAGCAATTGGTCCAAATATGGAAGTTGGTCATTTTATTTAATAGCCGACTCTATGGCCAATCATAGAAATGGTCTACAGGCTGTTATTTTTACAATGGTTGTGGCTTTACTTTAATGAATTTTGCAAATCGACATGGAAATGGAAATATAAAGACAATAATATGTATTTGTAATAGAGCTAGAAAATCTTGGAAAAGAATATGTAAGCAAAAATACTGACCTACAGTATTTGTTATTAATTTTGGGATGCACCATTAGCTGTCAAGGGGGTATGGACATTTAAAACAAAAATTTGATTTGCCCATTATTGAGAAAAAATGCCTCGCTGATGCGTAACAAATTAAAAAAAAAAACCTAACTTTAAGCTTTCCCCAACTTGAAAGAAAATTCTATTACCTCAACTGCCCATTATTAGAAATGCAGCATTCTGACTGGTCAGTTTACTGTCCATTATTCTGCATTATAATGTTTGTACGGATCCAAGTGTGGGAAAACATTGGATCCAAAACATCATAATGATAAAATTGGATGAATATTTATTGGTCTCACTATGAGTGTAAAATATTGGGCTCGACAGCATCTCGCCCAATATTTTTTAGGGGGTGTGAAATTTCCTTGTTGAAGAGGATTTGCTCGTTTTGGAAATTTTGTTAGTGCCAAAATTTTAGCTTTTTCTCTGATTTTCAGCCTGTTTTCGGCATTTTTACTCTTTTTTTCCCTTTTCCTCGTTTTTTGTCCATGGCCACTCACACCCCTGTTTTTACAACTCATAGCTCTGCCAATAAATATGGGCTCAATCAATCCAATTTTATACCAATAATGACTTGCAAATCCATTTCTCATTAAATGAAGTTGTGTTAGGTGATAATCGTGATATAGAAATAAAGGATTTGCATTATCATATATGGGCTCATAATTTATCCTCAGCTGGAAAACTTGTAGATATGGGTCTCGGCTGCACCTAGCCCATTATTTCCATCTTCACCCATAGATGACACTGCATCACCCTTTATTTCTTAAATACACTTAAAATTTGAAATTAAATTTTAAAAGACTGCAGCTGTAAGTGAAAAAAAAAAATTGCCTAACTCAAAACCTCCATGCCGCCTTGATGTCTAATGTTTGCATCCCTTGGTTTGGTTATTTAAGAAATAAAGGGTGATGCAGTATCCTTTATGGGCGAATAATGTGTCCGAGGCCGGAAAAAAATAAATAATGGACGAGGCGCAGCCAAGTCCATTATTTTATTTTTTTCAGGCCGAGGATACATTATGAGCCCATAAATAATACTGCAAACCCGTTATTTCTTTTCTATTACTGAAAACAGCGTGATATAATGAGAAAATGCATTGGCGACCCATTATTGCAGAATAATGGGCAGTAAACTGACCAATCAGAATGCTGCATTTTCAATAATGGGCAGCAGAGGTAATAGAATATGACTTAAGGTGTGGTTATGCATACAATCTAGTATGATCTGGATGCTATTTGGTTGCTGTGGAAATTTCCAAAAAGCCTGTTATTTCCTTGTAAGTCATGTCCACCATGGGTTGCACCCTTTGTCAAAATTTCTTGGGTTTCAAGACTGAAAATTTCACAGTGCATTATCAACATAGCTCCCACAAACAGATCAATAAGTGTGTGAAGAACCTCCAGTTTGAAGAGGACATGGCATTGTGTTAGGGATATAGTCTTACTCTTTGTTCTCTGCCACATTGTTCAGGGCAATAAGCTCTTTGGCAATCTTTACTGCTCTTGCGAGTTGTCCGACGTTTTGGTTGGGAGATACAACCACTGCCAAGTGCGTGGCGATCCATGTACACTTTGAATGGCATCCCCTTCTTGGGTAGATATTGTCTGCAAACGCACAGCTGCATATGTTCACTGTGATGACTAAAACCATTGAAACTTTGCAGGGACTACAGAGGTGAAATGCTGGTTTGCGTTTTACAGGCGTCTTTGCTCAAATTCGAGTTATGACTACATGTTGTGTGCTCAGACCTGTCTCAATACACTTTCCGATACTCAACCCTGAACCAGAAGTACATTCTCACTTAAAGGGGCAAAAAGAATTTACACATATCAGGTGTCCCTAAAAAAAATTGATTAGTACTGATTGTACCCTAAGTAATTTATGAAAAATAGTCATCTGAAAGAACTTAAGCTGAGGAATGGTTCTTTGGTACAATAATGGGAATTTGCTAATTTCGTATAGGAGAATGTAAAAATTCAGCCTATGTTTTAATGAAATTGCAGCAACTCAAAATCACCTTATGGTACTCTTTTAAGAATTGTGTGCCAAATACAAGGTAAGAAATCTATTGAGTGTCTAATTTAATCTATATGGAATTACTATTATGACACAATATTTGGGTGATCAAAAATCTTTGTTGCACCTTTAAACCATCGTGACCTCGCCCATGCGATTGTCTCAACTCGGAAAGGGTTTATTTATCTCCTAAGACTATCTCTTATTCATCTAAGATGCAGGATTAAAGGGCGGTAAAATATATGTGGAAACGATCTGGACGAATGCAGTGGTAAATAGGGCGTCAATCCTCAACATTACTCGGTATAGGCTAGATGGGTATCCTTCAAAGAGTTATTGTATAAGTTGACCCACCATTGTAAACCACAGGAACAAGTCGCAGTGACCTATTCCTCAATTTGATCGAGCCAGTTAGAAATATCCAAATCCCCAGTCATTCATCTTAACAATAAAGCACGTATGACTTTAGTTGCATTTATATAGACTATTCCCACTAGCCAAGTGAGGATTTTATGTCTGACAAAAAATGCTGTTATCCCCAACATGCTTTGCATCTCTGGAGGTATTCTTTAACTGAAAGTCAACAAAAGACTGGAATGCTAACCGTGGCATGTGCATTATGTAGACAGTTGTCTCCTCCCACTTTGATTGGTGGTGAATTGAACTAGCGAGGCATAACAAATAGGTCTTAAAACTGTTTTAAGTTCTTAGTGATTAACTGTATTCACAACAACCTTTATTGGCAAAAAGGGGTTGCTTGTAAGGCAAACTTGTTCCTAGTTTGTAAGGTGGGTCACAATGTTATACACTAAAACGTAACTCTTTCGCCATACCTAGGTATTAAAGCACGCTTAGCCATATTTCAAAACTTTAAATTCTTGCCATATAGACTACAAAGATAATTGTATCGTGTACTGCCCTTCTATTGGCCATTCTCTATAGAGATACGTGTAGTTAAAGTTTGTAAAACTAATTTTAAGGAAATCATATTTGCCAAGTGGGGGGAAATTTAGTAACCATGCACACAAAAGGCGTTTTTCTATTGAGGCAATATTTTCCGGATCAGTCCGGTAAAAATGATAATTTAAAAACTTTAATCGTAACCAAAACTCATCTGGTATTCATTTTAATATTACTCCCGGTAAAATCTATATTGCAAGGACTGTTTTGCCAGAGAACATCGGAATCACACCGATAGACAAACGGCTTGTTTGTGCACGTTGCGTATGCAGTAGGGAAACCGGAAATGGCTGGGTCACTGAGGAAAACAAGGGCCGTGCTTGTACATTCTAGCATAAGGCTTGGCGTGCTGAAAAAATAAGCATCTGCCTAACTTGAACGTGAGTATTTGGGCAAAATATGGCCAGTATAAAGTTAACATCTCTCCGCTATCGTCACTCCACCGTTAATCTGGATCTCACTATAAAACGCTAATGTAGCTAGCAAAATACCCAAACCAATTATTGGTGTGTTGAAACCTGGGTTTTCTAATTAATTTGTTTTTTTTCTTGGTTTTGTCATAATATGCGAGGATTAGAGCAAAAGCCCCATCTGCAAAGCTTGCCACTTAGGTTTGGTAAGTATAACACTCAATAAGACCCAACTGACAAATGGCAGCTATTTCATATGGGGCCTTCTTGCAACTAAACCCTCAGTAGAGACTCAACAGTTGTGGGGGAATGGCTGTTTGCTACATGGAATAGCTTGTGGTGTCTATATTTTACTCTAGCCCTGTTGGTGTTCTCAAGATTACCTAATGAACTTGTAAAACACAAAATATATTCTATGGGGAATTACAACTCTTTCACCTTAATTATGGCATTGGCCTACCTATTCACACATTTCCAATGCAATTTGGTTGCTAAGTTACTTTTCAGAACTTGAATTATTATAATGCCTAGCGCATGAACTGGAAGTTATTTGACCTTTACAATAATTGCACTTTGTAAAAATATCGCCCACTATTACCAAAAGTGAAATGTATGAGAGACTCATCCAAAAAATGTGATTTCTCACACTGCTAACTCAAATGTTTGAATCAGACAAAAATCCTTGTTTTCGTAGTTGTACCAGTGGCGTAACCCACTTTTTCAAGGGGGCGCAACAATTTTCAGGGGGGGCAAACATAAAAACTGTAGTACAGTATGGCCTTTGTTGTTCACTGTAAGAAAAATTGTGCATTCTATCCGTGTGTGGAGAAAATCACTAATTTCACAGGGGGCAAGACTCCCCCCACAGGGGGCACCCCTGCCACCCTGGTTACGCCAAGGCGTTCAATGTGAATTCAAACTAGAAATTGTATAAAAGGAAAAGCACTTGAATTAAGACCAAAACAAGACACTTATCCATCCACTTCAGAATTTTGTCACATACCAAACATAGGTGTAGCCAGGAGCCGCACCAGGGACGGGGTAGAGGTGCCGTGGAGGCGGATAGGAGGAAACGGGCACCTCATATCCCCTTCTCCCTCCAGCTATTAACAACTACCCCCCCCCCCCTCCTTTCTCTTTTTACCCCCTACACGCGACCATCCCTCTTCCTTCCCGTTTACTCCACGTCCCCCCACTCACTCACACACCCCCCATCACTTCCCCCAACAGAAATTTTTAATCATAAATAGGAGGGTGCGGTATAAACCCACCCATGTTCGAGCCTATTCCAAAGTCTTTTTATTTTTGTTTTAGATGCCGGGGTGCATGGCTCCCTCCGCACCCCTGGCTACGCGCATGCAAAAACCATACCATAGAAAAAAATCATAGAATTGCGTGATGATTATTAGAGCAAGTAACTCTGTGTAGTGAAGCAAAGATTTGACAATCTTACTTGCACGAAAGAATTTTTTTAAAATTGGTCATTGGGATAGTTTTGCTTTGGGTCAAGGACTTATCAAACAATAATTTCTAGTGGTAAAAGGTACCTTGAAAAGCAAGAACACTCCCAATTCAAGAGGTTTCGAGTTTAACAGTGTCATTTTGTTCAAAATAAGATTTGAAAAATAGCTTTTTCAAAGTGTGGCTCAATTATTGTTTTATATAAGCCTATTTGTAATGCAACATCTTTTGAGTATGCTGTTACTCCTTGATGTTAAGTTGATGAAATAAAATAACTAGAAAATCTGTATGGAATATGACAGAGTTGAATGGGGTTAGGGTTAGTCTTTTCTGTATAGCTTGAATTTATTTCATTCATTCCCAGGAATTTACATAAAGGACTCACCGACATCGGGAGTATGGCTGATGTTTTTTTGTTCCCTCTGTGTTTCTCTGTGATGTTCACAACGGAAACTCATTCTCTGTCGGGCAGCAGCAAAGGTGTTTAAACCAATCCCTAATGCATTTTCAATGTGCCTATACGTATATCGAGGGTTGACAAAAGAAGGGACGTAACTCACTTTTTGGTGATTTTGAGGTTTGGTTTGGCTACCAAAAAAAATCTGTAACACCGACAGATTTCTGACAACCATGAAGCCTTAACTCAAGTCTACTCCTATTGCCTATAAAGCAAAATACCATTACCACATCTCAATGGTGCACAATTGTTTACTAACAGAAAGCCTTAACTCTGAGTTAGACCTTCTGATGGTAACTGATTTGGCCAAACAATGAGTTGAGGCTTCATAGCTTTGCCACAATTAGACTACAATTGCCAGGAATTACAACAGCCTTTTTCATCATCCTCATACCAGCATTATATGATGATTTCTTTTATCAACCTTTCCAAAGGGATGACTGCATAAAATCTGATTGAAAACATGTGTCAATCATAGGGCATGATTGAAAATGTAACTACCAGATTACCGTTTTCAGTTACCGTTCAGAAGACCCGTAACTCAAGCACTACAGGACGATTATGTAATACTTAGGGATAAACAAAGTGTTCCAAACGTTTAAGAACCACTAAACATTTCATGATCCTGCTAAAATTGCCTTAAGTACGAATGCTTTGTGGGAATAAATCCGCATTAAAAGTAAGGGTTTTGGGTGTTAAGAATAGGATTTTTGTGCGGATCCTGACCCTATAGAGGTGAAAATTTCTCAATCTTGTGCATTGTGGGATAGACTCAATACACCTCTGCTTCGGGCAGCTGTGTTGATATGTAGTTTTTATATTGTTTATTGGTACTAAAAGTACATTATACAGTCAAAGGAGACACAGCAAAAGCAAACTCTCGTATGTGGTCAGCGGTACTATACTCTGGCCCAGCACGACAGTAGTAGTAGTAGCAACGCAGGTGGTGTACATTGAAAACCGACTTTGAGCACATGCGTAGGCAAAGCACAAGCGCGCCGCAATTGAAAGGCACCCCTTGGGGTATTATGGTACCTTGCACTCATTACTGATAAGACAAAAGTAAAGGCTTCACCACACACTGTCAGCTGCTGGGCAATTCTGCACACATTCAAGTTCTACTCCTCCAAGCACCTGTATGGATTGAATTTGTTCACATGGTATACTTTATGTGAGAGAGCAAACCTATGAAAGAAATGGACCATAACCAGGACACCCACTTTTAACCCAGAAAAAATGGCATTCTGATGCGATTGCTAGGAATGCACTGACACTTGGGGACCTTAGACTTAAAGGTGCAACAGAGATTTTGGGGCACCCATATTATATTGTGTCATATGTAGATGATTCATAAGATAAAAGACCCAAGAGATTTCTTACCGTGTCTTTGGTTACAGAAATGCTTTGAAGTTGAAAACAAAAAATGCGATTTTCATTCGCTTAATTTCAATATAAAACATAGGCTGAATTTTGTATTTGCTCCTATACGAAATTAGAAATTGCACATTTTTGACCAAGAAATATTTTCAGATTCTTAATTGCTTTTATGAGGACTTTTTTTTTTTCTGGATAGAACGCTTGGACATTAGTGCCACAAAAACAGATTTTTCACATTTTTAAGGACACTTTATGTGAAATCTCTCGTGCACCTTTAAAGATTAATCATTATTCTCGATCAGTCCCTTTGGTTTAGTGTGGTGGGGACCATCTCGTTGTGTGGGATGCTTGCTAGAAGGTCGTAAGGGTATAAATTGTCAGAAAAATCACAATCATATGATTGTGCGAAAGTCTTGTCATTGCTCTTGAATTCTTCTTCACGGACTGTCCCTGAGAATTATTTCAAGTGTCCAAAGAAAATTCAGAACAAGCAACAAGCACAGTGTTCTTGATGCACATTTGTTGTAATAACACTTGGTATTGATTTGTTTCTGTGGGGTGAAACCACTCGATGTGTGGTACAACTTGTCTCCTTGTACAAAGTGCTGGGAAACAAAAACCCTGTTTTGTGTCATTGCACTGGTGAGATTGTGCAGTAAAGTCAAGGAATAAATCAAATACCTCATTTGCATCCTTGGGACTTCTATATGAAAACCACGACCCATATTTGTGCTCCTTGAATTTGGACCACCATGCTTCCATATGTATAAAATTCTCTCTGATATTGTGCATTTCATGATCTAGCATCCTCATTTTTATTTATGGGACTAATTTAACTAAATATCTCGCGAAACTTATTTCCAAAATTTCGGTTTATTCTGACAGTGCGTTTTGCTGTTATAGGGTGCAAATTTGCGTCACTGCCCATTAGACCACTGTGTTGTAATTCTGTCCATTTACAGACGAAAATACAAAAATGAATTTCTAAGAGTAGATTAAATTTGCAGTAAAATTTTGCACACACACTTACTTCCTGTGATAATAAATGCATTATATGGCGCCTACAGAGAGAAACACAGCGCCTTACAACGTCATCACTACACCATCTCTTTATTTTGTACTGACATTAAGGCCATTCTGGTTTTTGACAATGGCTATTAATAAATAGTCTTGTTATGTGACAGATCAGTAAAATTTGTTCATTACCTTTTAGTTATGTGACAAATCAAGGCTATTTAAATTGTTTGTACAAAAATGAATGTCCATGAAACCACTAGTTTTGTTGTTGTCAAAAATAGTTTTTCTCTCAATTATATATATGCTGTATTACTGGTGAAAGTACGCATGAAATGGACAGGTGTCTATTCAGGGACTACAAAATGGGTCGTTAAAAGTTAACACACCAAAGAGTTGCCATACTGCCAGCTTCCTTGTTTTTATAGGAATCATCCCTATTTTGAACTTTCAAAATTGCAAAAAAATAGGGATATCCATATTTCTGAAAAATTTAAAACAATCTTGAAGTAATTGACAGAAAAGTCCTGACATATTTGTGGGGATTCTGAAGCTCTTCCTGCAGCTTAAAATATACAGAAACCCAGTAATTTCAGGAGACTCTGCCCCTGTGTACTCCACAAGAGGCCTTAAAGTGGATCACAAATAGACACCACCCATAACAGGCTTTTGTGATGAGGTGTTCGTGACACATGTATTCTGATTTTTGGGTTCTCAATATTGGCAGGTATGGAGTTGGCCTATATAGTGTAGAATTAAATGCCGACTCAGATTTCCTGAGAAGGGCACCCTCAATTTCCAAACAAATCGTGTTTTTTGCATATACATAATGTTTGTCCATATACTAATCACTGTGTGAAATAGCTAAGCTCAAATCGAAGTCCTTCATATGGAAAATTACAACTTTGTTATAAAATTCAGGATCCAGAATTTTTGTTATTCATGTATCCTAACACTATACATAAATGTTGACTGCATCAAAATGAAAAATCTGATTCATCTCAAATTTTGGAATTGGGCATTTTAGGTCTTTAGTTCTAGTTGACTATTTATAATTAGGTAATACACAAAGTTATTTCGAAATCTCTGAGTCAGCCTGTAAAGGGGGATGGCCCGATTTAAGGATACAAAGTTTTCATCTTGGTAGATTGGCCTTCACTCCAAAACCCCATCTGTAAAGTTTCATGCCGATATTTCAACCCGTTTTGATGCAAAAGCTAAAAACGTGATTTTGTAAACCTCATAGAGTACTGTGTAAAATTAATATTGGTTGACCAAAATGGGGCACATTTTGCTTATAACTTCAAAAACAAACATCCTTTGGCTCTAAGGTTTCACAGGGTAAATGAGAAAAATAGTAGCTAGCTTCTGATACCAAAATATTGAGTAAAATCTGGGGCTTCTGAGGACGAGGCTATTAGCGATCGGGCCATGGACCTTTAAGTGGGAAAAAAATAAAGATGATTTTGTGAGCTCCGTAGAGTACAGTGTGAAATTAATGTTAGTCATTTTGCTCATAACATTCAAGCCAAATCTTTTGGTCCTTGGATTTCACAGGGTAAATGAGAAAATAATACTTGGCTATCTTCAAACATCAAAATTCCCACCATTACCAGTAAAATGAGGTTCTGGGGATGAGGCTACTAGCGACCGGGCCATGGACCTTTTAGTGTTGTTTAAAGAGCAGCAATTTGTAAATGGTATGACCACGCATAGTCTGTAAGAGTACTCTTATGGTAACCCTAGCCCCATGTCTAAACTGTAAATATATAGACCCTAACCTTCAGTCCCTAAACACTTGCCTAATACTAAAGTTGAATAAATCCCATATATAAACTTCAACTTTATCCCTTACTGATTGTGCAATGTACATAAGCATGAAATTATTGGGATACAATGCACTTCTTTATACAAACACGCAGACGCAGTGTTTGTTTGAAAAAATATTGTTGTGCAGTTAGTGTATTTACAGTGGACTTCAGGACTATTGCAGAAAAACTAAACTTCAACCAAATTGGGGAGGTGTAGTTGTTTTAGTTTGAAGAAAATCACTGAAAATGGCTTGATGCTTGTCCCAATTTCTATCTATTAACATAACAACCAGAATTTATAGAGCACCTTTTCCAGTGGTTACAAAGCTCTTAAAACAAAAAACAAAATGAGAATGAAAGAGCATTAACAATCATATGAGAGTTGAAACAAGTATGTTTTGACCAGATTCTTGAAGTTCTCAACACTCGGAGTGCTACGAATGTTAGTGGGAAGTGTATTCCACAATTTAGGAGCAGCCACCGAAAAGGCTCTGTCTCCAGCACATTTCCTTGTCTTGGGAATCAAAAGATTCAGCCCATGACCAGAGTGGGTGGTAGCTGACCCAAGGCGTAGTCTGTTTGCCACCAAACAATCTTCCATGTACTGGGGACAGTCCATTCAGTGACTTGTACACATAAAGAAGGGTCTTGAATTCTTTCAGAGATGCGAAGCCAGTGGAGATCCATAAGCAGTGCAGTAATATGAACAGATTTTGGTTGTATGTAAATTAATCAAGCACATTTATTCTGCAGTTTTGGTAATCTAACCTGATTCTTATGAGTGATGCCATTAAAAAGAATATTGCAATAATCCAGACGAGACAGAATCAGTGCTCTAACTATGTTAGAGCAAGTGTCGGTATCTATGAACCTTCAAATCCTGTAGATATTACGAATCTGCCAGTTCACAGACTGACATATGTTGGTGACATGTTGGGTGATTGTCATGTTGCAATCAATTGTAACACCCAAGTTACGGACAGTAGTATAGTAGATGATAAAATGACACTGTCATCAATATGGAGGCAGAGATTTTGGAGACGACTCTGATAGTGAGGTGAAGATGAGATGAAAAATTCTGTCTTTTCTGGATTAAGTTCAGTTCAGTTCAATTTATTTATTCAGCATAACATATCGTACATGACAGAAATGAATAATGCAGTATATGATAAAATAATACATAAAGTATCAATTGTAAACTGTGCTAAGATGGACAGGTGAGGGATATATGCTAGGACCAGTAATGGACAACCCAAAAGGGCTTATAGTTATTGCTGGCCCTGTAAACCATAAAAGTAAGATATACTCGATATTACAAAAAGACACAAATAAGGGATGATCTAAAATATTACATAGGTAAGTATATATAACAAAAAAACAAAAACAAACAATATATCTAAAGCTAAACAAACACTTAACGGGAATACATGATACAGGAATTGGACAAGGACAGACTTTTCAACATGTCTTGCTGAGGTATGGAATACTATTGCATATTGAGGAAGCAGAGGTAGGAGAGGAAAAGTTGAAGAAAAAAGTCAGGAGTAGAGATAGAAATGAGATGAAGAATAAAGTGAGGAGAGAAAAAAGGACTTGAGTAATTATTAAGAATTGTACTGGTTGAAAAAAAAAAAAAAAAAAAAGACGAGACAGAATCAGTGCTCTATGTTAGAGCAAGTGTCGGTATCTATGAACCTTCAAATCCTGTAGATATTACGAATCTGCCAATTCACAGACTGACATATGTTGCTGACATGTTGGGTCATTGTCATGTTGCAATCAATTGTAACACCCAAGTTACGGACAGTAGTAGATGATAAAATGACACTGTCATCAATATGGAGGCAGAGATTATGGAGACGACTCTGATGGTGAGGTGAAGATGAGATGAACAATTCTGTCTTTTCTGGATTAAGTTTGAGTTTGTTTTTAATCATCCATTGTTTGATATCATAAAGACATCTAGTGAGCTTGAAAAGTGCACATGTGAAATCACCAGGAACTGTAGGATCAACTTCAATGTATACTTGTATATCATCGGCGATGATGCTGACGGAGAATGTATCTACAGTATCGAAAGCTGTAGAAAGGTCTAACATGATGAGAAAAACGGCCTTATTATTTTTCTTGCATATGAGGCAGCAGCTATTATGTTGTAGACGGCGAAGCCAGGTCACTATTGATTGGTTGGGGTTTGAGAAGTCTATATCCACCGGTGGATGGAAGGTAGGGCACTCATTGAGATTGTCATCTGCAGTCTGTGATGGAGAACCACATTTGGCAAGCTGGAGATGGTCACAGCCCCCATCAGTGCATGTTCCTGTTGAAGTGGCCAACTCCTGTGCGAATCCGGTTCAAGGTGACCTATTCCTTGCGTGGAAGATTGCTACCAGGTGTTAGTTCTGTCAGTTCTGTTCTAGCCAGGCAGTATTCCATGTGTGTAAAATGTTGAATAGGGAACTGGAGAGTTTAGCAGCGTGTAGACAGAAAGGTCGATGAGAGCACAGTCTCTCTTTTACAGTGTTATGCAGCAGGTGCTTGTTGTCCAGCAGAGCCTTATTCACCGGTTTGGGCATGTGGTGTTCTCTCCGAAGCACTGCGATGCCTGAAAGCACTGGTATAAACTCAGATGGAGTGGGACGGAGGCAACCATTAATGGTTCTCAAGGTCTCGTTGAGTACTGTGTCCAGCTTCTTTGTGTGAGAGCTGTTGCACCATGCTGGGACAGCATATTCACCAGTACTGTAGACCAGAGCCAAGGTGGTGGTGTGTAGAGTCGTTGGGCTGGCACCCCATGAGGATCCAGCAAGTTGGCACAGGAGGTTATTCCTCGAAGATACGTTGGTGCATACAGACTCGAGGTGCTGCTGGTATTTTAAGTTGCCGGTCAAGCTTCACTCCCAGATAGGTTGGTGTAGGATTGTATGGCAGAGGTTGATTTGAAGCTGACGATGAGCCTCTTTGGTGTTGAGATGGAAGGCAGTAGCGGTGTTCTGGGCTTCGCTCAGCTTCAGTCTCCAGGTCTTGAGATATGCTGCAAGTAGGGCCATGTCTGCAGTAAGTGTACTTTCAACTTCTGTCCAGCTGCTATCCGAGTGGAGAAGGGCAAGATCGTCGGCGTGGCTATATTGTCTAGATGTTATTTGAGGTAAATCTCTGATATTCAAGTTGAACAGCATGGGAGCCAGTACAGATCCTTGTGGTACTCTGCCCATCACTGGTCTTGAGAATAAAGCTATGATTTGCAAGCATGTTACATATGAATTGTACAAGGTGACGATCCGGGATGGTCCTGAGAAGCGTGAGTGTCAGTCCCTGGTGCCACACGGTGTCGTATGCTGCAGTAAGGTCCACCAAAATGACGCCTGCCTTACGACGCTTTTCAAAGTTTCCCTCAGTATCATTTGTGAGTTTTACAATCTGGTGTACAGTGCTCCGGCCACGGCGAAATCCTGCTTGTTCGTCATGCAGATGGGGTTCGATGACGGGCTCCAGCCGGGCCAGGATCATCCTCTCAAGGAATTTGAAGGAAACACACAGTAGTGATATTGGGCGGTAGTTCTTAAGGTTGTCGACAGGCTTGTTTGGTTTTGGGAGTGCGATGATAGTAGCCCTCCTCCAGATCTTGGGTAAGGACTGGTTGGTAAGGCAACATTGTGTAGAACTCCTGGAGCCATTCAAGACATCGTGGGCCACATTGCATCAGGAACTCCGCTGGTATGTTATCAGGCCCCTGGGCTTTTCCACTCTTTAGTTGGCTGATAGCAGAGGTAAGCTCATCTAGTGAGAAGGGTCTTGGAAATGACCCGAGTGTGATCCTTATCAATGTTCTTGAAACGACTGTTTGCGAGGAGTTGCTCAGCGATTGAGTTGGCAGTCACTGGACATTTCGATGGTTTGGAAATTCTGCCGGTGAGGCTCTTTATAGTCTTCCAGGCCATCCTGCTGGAGTGAGTGAAGTCAATTCCCTGGACTGTCTCCTCCCAGCGCTCACGGCGTTTCATGTCCAAGCAGTTTGTCAGATCTGAAGCCTTGGATGACGCTTCTTCCCGCGTTCAGAATTCAGGAAATCATTGTAAAGAGTATCACATTCCTCATCCCAGGATGGGACGACAGCCGCGTGGGATGGTCTTTGCTATTTTAATAAAGAGTTTACAAAATGCTGTGTAGGAATTGTCCAGGTTGGAGGAGGCCGGTGTCGGAAGGACGGGCACTTCTGAATCCACCACGTTCTTAAACTGATCCCAGTCTGCCTTGCGAAAGTTCCACCTTTTCACTGGCGTTGTTGGCACAGGCTTAGCAAGGCTATCCTGAACGATCAGTGATAGTCTGTGTTGGGACTTCGGAAAGCGGTCGAGAACAGTACGGTGAACAGAGATGGTCTCCATGTTTGCAAAATGCAACGTCGGGATTTGTAGTTGTATTCCACCTTCGAGAGTAGAAACTCTGGTTGCTTGGGGTTGCGCAAAAGTTGTACGCTGGACTTGGAAGCCCAGTCCTCTAGGGTGGCTCCGTCAGGGTTGGTATTCCTGTAACCCCAGGTAATGCTATGACTGTTAAAGTCACCAGCGTAAATGCAAGGTGCACCATAAGTTGGTAGAGAGTCTGCTTGAAGCCGATGGTTAAATAGCTTGTAGACATTGGTGACATGGACACCTGCAATTGGGTCGTTGCCCATTCCAGGGTGGAGTCTGCAGGTGAGGTTGCAATTTTGTTTCCATTGAGCTGAGTTACTAGCAAAGGTGGCAATCCCATGGGTAGCGCTCACGGTGTGTGCAGCTAGAGTGTAGCCACAAATGTTCAGAATGGAACTGTTAGTTGCGTGTTTCTCCTGGAGGAAAATCGCAGCCTTTTGATTGTCAATAGCCCCCTGAAAATCATTATGCACGTACGCTAAAGCCGTTTCCGTGCTGTGGAGTTGCTTGTATGTAGGCAGAGTGCATGGGTTTGCAAGATTATGACAAACAACATGAGCAAGTACCTGTGAAGCAGCACATTTTTCCATGAGTTTAGAAATAAATGGCAAATTAGCAACTGGTCTCTAGTGTTTCAGGACATTCTTATTGAAAGATGTTTTTTTAATACAGGAGTTATAATTGCATGACAAAGATCTCCAGGAAAGACCATTATACTCTGCTATAAGGTTGACGGTTAACCATTACAATGAGTATGTTTTTCATGATGTAAGCACAAGATACTTGTCCTCATTCACAAATAAGTAAATCTTGCGCTTCTATAGTGCGTGTTCAATCCCCGGCGTTCAGTTAAAGGTGCATTTCGTGATTTCAGCACCTTCTTTGTATTCATGGTTCACTAGATATCCTTGAGAAAAGCTTATTCACAAAATTTTAGTCGATCCCGATCTTGCGTTTTTGTGTTATGAGCAATTGCTTGTTTCCCACGGTTCCCTAGGCCACTGTGCTGTAATTTCTGTCCGTTTACAGACAGAAATTACAAATTGTAAATTTCTAACAGATACGACCGAATTTTCACATAAGATGAGGTACACGTTGATTACTAAGGCTAACGGTTCAGATTATATAAAAATCTTTTTGAGGTAAGTCGGGGGGGGGGGCGAGGTTGTGGTACAGATCACAACCCCACTCCCCCCTTTAATTTTGGCCGTACTTTTCATCATTTATTTGCAAGAGGAAGAAAGACGAACAAAATCATCAAAGAAAAGATGCTGGGCAAGCTTTGACCTACCAACTTTGTGCAGAACCAAAATCTGTAACTTATTGCTTAACTTTATTTCTATTCAATTTACCGCATTTTCAGAAGAAAAATTGGTGTCAACGACCTATCCCAGCAAACACAAAACATTCAGAAACATTTTCCAAAATGGATTTCGTAAGGGCAGATTAACACTACCTCAGATTCTGGCCCTCAGAAGAACCATATAAGAGCGGAGTTTCTTCAAGCGAAAGGCATCAATCATCTTTGTTGATTTCTCCAAAGCTTTCAACAGTGTCAACAGGAAGATCATGTTGCATGGAAAGCAAGGATGGCCCAACTAAGGAGTTCCTAACCGTGAAGAGCAGGAATCCTCCAGGGAGACGCCTTAGCACCGTATCTCTTTGTGATTGTGATTGACTACATCCTTGGACAAAGTCTCGACCCCATCCAAGACAAAGGCCTCGCCATCAAGCGGAAGCGATCAAGGCGCCATTAAAACCAGTATCGCAGATAAGGTTGGTCTATTTCTCAGTGCAAAGAATACTGAATATATGACTATGAATGAGGATGAGAGACATCTACATATAGTATAGTCCCTGAAGAAGAAATACACATACTACGTGGAAAAAATTGTTATTGAGCTGATTTTTTCACCAGACATGCAGAATACATCATATAACAACATATCCAAAATCCCCATGAATCCCCTTTGGGGGAAAATGTTATCCAAGATGGCCGCCAAAATAGCTGACATTGCATGTAATTAGCTATATCTTGGCTTCTCAAGTAGATGTGTTGATGATTTTAGTCTAAGTCTAAATTATCCATGTTTTCCTTTATGTTGAAATTCAAAATGGCCGCCATTACATATAATTTGCTTTATCTCAACTTCAGAACAAGGAAAAGAGGGATAAAGAAAGAAACAAATCAATTATATCTAAATAAATATAAATAAGCGAATAATAAAAATGACAAGAAATAATTATAAATGAATATAAATAAGTGAATAAATAAATAGATATAAATAAATAAAGAGAAATTTTGTTAAAAGGGATGGGTACAAAAGACGGAACCTGAATTATGTAATAGGAAGTCCTCTTGAGGTGTTTTCACACCCAAATGTTATTTCTCTCATTTCTGGGATTCGTCTTTATATATTCTTTCACACTCCAGTTTCCATTTTTGGTATTTGGTTGTAAAAATAGAAATATATATGGCCTATTGTTTCTATGCCCCTTTCTGGCAAGACGTACGTGTGTAGGCCTACAATTAATCATGCGTTTATGTGAACAGTATACGAAAACTGCATTATACTAAACTTTTTAAATACAATTCTTTCGAATTAGTATTATATTGAGCGGCGTACTGGTTCTCATTGTGTAGTTTGGGGAAATTGCATTCTGATTAAGTACAAATAACATAACACTCAAGTCATTCTTTCGAATAGACTAAAGATGAACTAAAATGATTACTATTTGGTAATTAGAACAATCCCTTTTCGGGATTATTGCTTTTAAACAACCCTCCTATATATGCGACAGTTTGACCAAGCTTCCTTGCAGGAGACTGCAAAGGAAAGTATATGTCAGTGAGAAGATAATTATATGTAATGGCAGCGAATTGGCAGCCATTTTGGTGGCCATTTTGGATTTTTGAGTTAAAGAAAACATCAATGATTTAATTTTATAAACCAAAAAAAATTCTTTGAACCTCAAAACATATTCAAAAACATGAGATATAGCTAATTATATAAAATTTGGATTTTGGCGTGAAGGAAGTCATCAGTGATTTAGATTTGTACATAATTGGATTCTTTGACCCCCAAAACAAATTCAAAAACACTAAAATCATCAACATCTACTTTAAAAGCTGAGATATAGCTAATTTGGCGGCCATCTTGGATAAAAATTTTCCCCAAGGGGGGATTTATGGGGATTTTGGATATGTTGTTGTATGATGCATTCTGCTTATCTGGTGCAAAAATCAGCTCAATAACAATTTTTCCGGGTCAAAACCCCCAGTGACCACACTAATATATGTTCTAATGATGGCACACAACTCAAGGAGGTCAGTGACCTTACGTACCTTGGGTCCTATGTTGCTGACAGCAGGAAGGATTTCCTGACACGCAAAGGACAAGTCTGGAATGCCTGCAACAAGCTTCATAACATCTGGCAATCAAATATAGCAAAATTCAATAAAGCTAGCATTCTTTGGAGCTTGTGTTGAAAGCATTCTTTTATATGGAGCCGAAACCTGGACCATGAAGAAAGAGCTTCAATTGATCGCCTTGATGGTACATATACCAGGCTTCTCATGAGGGTACAGAACTTCTCATGGCGTGATCACAGGACAAAACAACACATTTACGGAGACATTCTTCCCATCTCTAATACTGTCGCTCAACGTAGATTCCGCTTTGCTGGCCACAGTTGTCGCGCTGAAGACCAAGTTGTTTCTGATGTAATATGGTGGAGATTTCCGTGCCCAAATAGAGGATGCAGACCTCTTAACTACATCAATGAAATTGGTAGGGACACTCAATAGGAAACTGAGGAACTTCCTAGCCTAATGAGGGATAAAGACTTCTGGCAAATGCAATCTCTGTTGCGGCCGCCAGATGATGATGATAATTAGGCATTTAATCAAATGTTCTTTTAACGTTTTGGACATTCTCATAACGTTTTAAAACGTTTTAAATGACTTTCTTACAACGTTTTGCCGATTTTGTCTCTAATTTGCTAGAGCTGGGTCATATATCAACACCTTATATTACTGTTCTTTGTGAAAAACAGACACTCATACATTTTAAAGCGGTCTTGGAGATGCCATTTACGATTGTTTCTAGACCTAAAAAAGTCGGATCCCGACAGTAAATAAAGCACAAAAATCATAATTTCTTGACAAACACGGCTTATTACGCTTAGCCACTTGGGCCTTTACTACAACAATTTCCAATACAACAATGAAAAAAATGGACTTCGATGAAAAATAGGGGGCGCGATTTGTTTACATTGTCGCTGATAGTGGCTTTAACTCTCAAAACATTCTGATTAATCGTATATCTGAGTAATCGTAATAATCGAGTTTAATGTTATTGACTTTTGAGCACCCGTGCTTTGGAAACAAGGAACACAAAGCCTTTGCACTCTCTATGTAAACAGGAAAGGTCAGATTATCTTAGCTCGTTCATGAAACAGGAAATCGGCCCGGGGCCACATATTCTGTCTCCTCTCCCAACTAATCGACGCTGTCCAAGAGTTTTCCTCCGGTGACACGATGGGTTGAATCTATTATAAAATGTTTAAATTGTCATTTTAAAATAGAATATAACGATTTCCATGACTTGTATTCGTCTTGACTGTTCGTAGTCGATATATTAGCCAACAAGCAGATGGCAATCTGACAATCACAATAAGCTTTTGTGTTGAGTCACCAGTTCTTTCATTGTTGTTTATTTAAACAAAGAGCAAAATGTTTCGATTGCCCTTTAAAATAGTGAAGAAGAAATTTGCATGACTTGCAATCACTACTTTTACTGAATTGTAATCGACCGTGACAGATAACAAATAAGTCACCAGTCTCTATTGTTTATTTCTTTCATTCGCACTACCTGAGGTGTTTCTAGAAATTTCATTCAGTTTGTTCAATTGTCCTTTATTGTTTAAACATGAATATTCATCAGACCGTTATTTGTTCCGAAACAGTCCAGGAAAAAATAACGATCTGATGAATATTCATAGGGTTAAATCTGTATCCACATTCGTAACTATAATGGACAGTTGAACAAAATGGATAATGATGAAAAGAAAAAAAGTGCTAAGCGTATATTTGCAGTGAAAGACTTTCTATTTTGGCTTTCACCGTAACACACATCCGGCTTGAAGGGACGAGCGTCCATCAGACAATTTTTGTTGGGGAAATTTGGAAGTCAAAGACAGATAGTCGTGTCAAATCAGCTGATTTCACCACATTGTCCTATTTTCAACGATCCGGATCTTGTCCCCCTGAAACCACACCGGACTGGCTACTCGCTTGGCTGCAAACCTCGACAGCTATTATGTTCTTTCAACCTCCTTTCCTACACCCTGTTAAACGTTTGACTTCGGATTTCAAAAGTAAATATCACAGCAACAACTATATCACGTATTTTGTAACTGTACACTTTCTTGTGAATCTGAAGATTCATCCAGCTGTATGGAGCATTTTAACCGCGGTCTGGAACCTTAGGTGGAGACCTTGTAGAAATTAAGCATAGTGATGTTTATACCATATAAAACAAGCGTATTCGTTGATGTTAATGTCATGTCCTTTGGATCATCCAAACCCCTTTTTAAGCATGCAACAAACTTTCCAGTAGTGTTACAATATTGTTCAATTACACCCTTCCCTCGTTAGCATCGACACCAGTAGCTGGATTTGCTTCTTGCCTACAAACTAAAAAACATCTGCTTGCACCATCGTAGCAGAATCCTTTCACTTTTGGAAGATCGAGTACTAAAATTTCTCTTTCAGATGCGAGGTCTACAACACACTCTGCATTTATAGCCACCTGTGCTGCAGAGATAGGGACAATGTAGAGCGGACTCATGCGCGTGTGTATTTTCTTCAGTAAAAAGCCTGTCGACGTATGCCACGTGATCAAGTGTCTACTTTCGTCACCTATAAGAATGCACCCGTCAGAAAGAGAAGCAACACAGTTTGCACTTACGCCATCTTCTGTTCCTTTCCTTGTTTCTGTATAGATACTGTCATAGTAGTCCCCATACGTAGAGTACACTTCAACGCAATTACCCCTTGCAATAAACTTGATCACAAGTTTTGGAGACGGCAATATCATACACTGGATCTGTAAGTCCTTGGAGTGAGGGCGAACTGTGAAGCATGGAAGGCTTACTAGCCTTCTTCGCAGTGAAAACGTGTTTCGCATTTTGTAGAGCGCATCCTTATCTTTATGCTGCATTGGAGTACACTGAAGGGTTCAGCAACTCCGAAACCGTTGCACAACAATGCCATTGTATCCTGAGGCAGGCCCGTAATGAGCTTTTGGTAGGTATGTCGTGAATGTTCACGAAATCCAAATTACAGTTGATACTACGTGACCGAGCTTCACTTCGTCAGGTCTTTTGGATTTACAGGAACGGCTTGTTTCTGCAACTTTTCATACTTGAAGAACTTGGTAATTTTTTCAAAGAGTGACTAGAGCATCATGCTGTTAATGTAGTCCAGACATGGTTCTTCCTCACTAAGTGTCATATGCTTTTCATGGTTGCTTTTCATTTCATTTGACAGCTATTGACTCTTCCTTTTTGACTTTGTAATTTGCTCAGTTGGTAACCACTAGTGCTCTCAGTCTTTCCTTTAACATACCGCCTTCTTCATTCCGCTAATTCATAAAATTTGTTCACTTCGGAATCAATTTTTCCCTTCTTCCAAGCCAAATATCATTGAAATTCTGTTCCATTTGTTATTGCTGTTGCCTGTTGCTCGCATTTTTGGCGGCAATATCTACTTTGTTGCTAAGTGCTTTCATTTCGAGTGTTTGTTCATTGTACATCTCTTTGAAATTCCTAATTTCGTGTTCTTTATGCCGTAATACCTCCGACGCCTGGCGAATGTGCATGACAGTTAGTACAGTAGAAGTGCTTCTTTTGCTCAGCTATTTCATTTCTGAGCTTCCCAAGTTTTTCTGTAAGTTTCTTGTGCTTTCCTGCAAGCCCTTCGTATGCTAGTCAGTCCTCAGTTCGGCGACGCCTGCTTGAAGACATTTTGTTTCTTCCTGCATTCCGGGCATTCAATAGACCCCTCTTTTTGGTGAAATTCTTATCAAGGCATATTGTGCAATACACATGCGAACAATCTACTATTTTTTGGTGTGTTTGGTATCGACGTAGAGTTCAAAACACACCTGACATGTAAGCTCCTCTTCAGCGCTGGCACATATGAAGCTGCCATTGTGTGTTAACTGCTATCGTTTAAAGCAATTATTCCACACTACTTATGCCTACGTGAGCTATAATCAACGGCGAGACTCGGTTCTGTACAAAATTATTACTGCAACCCGCACCTCGGCGGGGTTTCGGATGAAAAATTAACTTGAAAGGCGAATGATAACGATTATGCCCAGTATTGTATATGATAACACGCGAAAATAATTTAATCTTAATTAAAATTGAGCTGCTTGTAGTCACGGCGTCCTCGCGTTTTATGTCAAGTCCACCGCGAATTCACTAGTTGACAACATTTGTTGTAGCCTCCAAACATGTAACACTTTACTTTATCGTTTAAAAAGGTCCCTGGCCCGATCGCTAATCCTCGTCCCCAGGCCCCAAATTTTACGCGGAAGTGGTCCAAATTTTGGTAGCAGAAGAAAGCTACTATTTTTTTCATTTACCCGGGAATATTAGGGCTAAGGATGTTTACTTTTGTAAAGTTATGAGCGAAAATATGCCCCATTTTGGTCGACCAAATATTAATTTGACAACATCACTCTAGGGGCGTACAAAATCACGTTTTAATGTCTCACCTCAAAACGGATTGAAAGATCGGCGCGAAAATTTACAGATGGAGATTTGGAGTGAAGATTACGATGCACTGTCATCGTACTTAAATCGGGCCTCCCCTTTAAGCAATAACAACCTTTTTTATATACTCATTAACTTGGCTTTGTGGATTATTTTTCTTTTTCAATTTTGATCGTGACATATGTAGTATTTATTTATGTCTGATCATCATTTACACACGACAAAATAATCGATGCCTTATTTGAAGTAACTAAACACACACAAAAGTAACTCCCCACCCCTGAATTGTGTCTGTTCACACTAAACACGCCTTATACATATGGGTTAAAATTGGAACGGTGTTTTATTTACGCGCATTTTGACATCTCATTGTTGTAATTGATGAAGTATTCTTGAAGTTATGCCCACTTGACCGAGCCCACCCCAGGATTTAAAAGAAGTTGCAGTAAGCCCTATAGGCAGGAATTTGTCATGCAGAGAAGATGAGGCACTGATTTCAATCGGTAAACGTATGATTGTCAATAGGATTTAACTGCAACCTATTTAAATCCTGGGGGGTGTTTGGATCAGTGAAGTCGGGCATCATGTCTGTTACAACATTTGCGAAGATTGCACGAACAAAAACAAAACAATAAAAAAAGAAAAACCCAAAACACACAAAAAACAAAACAACCAACTAGTAATCCCATTTCTGCATTCAAATTTCAGACGATTTGAATTGTGCCAGTAAGAAATAATGTCAGAGCTCACTAAAGGTGTGTTGGATTCACACATTAATTAAGACTCAACTTTAAAGCGGCCACTGCACATTTTACAAAATATGAAATTTCTTCAATTTGCTCTCAAATGATAGTCTAGGCCATTGGAAGAAACAGAGGATAATTTTTACACAGAAACTAACATACCTATAAAACAGATAGGGGGCATTGATATACGGATAAAATATCCGGGTAAATTTGTAGGCTAACTTTTACGTTTTCCATAACTGTATCAACATGTGTATATTACATGAATATTTTTGACCCGTACTCATGATATTAAACCCCAAAGGTTATAGACAGTCAAACAGTGTACATATGCGTGGGAAACCATGCATCCGGCGGCGGGTTCTTGGGTTAAACGCCATTGTCCGTCGTCTGCTGAAGTTTGCTCGCCGGCGACTCTAATTACAAATGTTCCTTTCCCCATTAAGGACCGGATTTGGTCTTATCATTTCGAGTGAGGCTTTGTATATAAACGCTTTACAACCACGCAAAATATCGATTTTGAAAAATCTCTTGAAGGGCGCACTATTTTTCAAATGTGCCAGTGTCTCTTTAGTCAAGTGTTTGCATCTGCGAATTACTGATACCACATTAACTAACCACTTTTCACAAACCCAGCAACAAGTCGCAGTGACAAGCAACCCCTTTTTTACAATAAAGGTTTGTGAATACCAGTCAATCACATAAGAAAATCAATCATTTTTTAAAGACCTTATTTGTTATGCCTCGCTATTTATTCCCCAACCAAAGCAGGCCAGACCACTTCTACATAAAGCCCATGCCACTGTTAGCATTCCAGTCTTTGTTGACTTCAGTAAAGAATACCTCCGGAGATGCAAAAGCAGGTGGGTATACCCAATTTTTGGCCTTGGCTAAGTGGATTATTCTACAAAAATGCAACTAAGTTTATACTTGCTTTTATTGTTAAAGATTATGAATTGGGTATTTTGGATTTTCTGACTGGCTCTGATCAAATGAGGAATAAGTCACTGCGACTTGTTGCTGGGTGTGTAATGGTGGGTCACATTATTTTGTAACTTTTGAAAATACCTCATTTTGTCTTTAATCGCCGGTCAGTCAGCCAGGAAGTATAGAAAGGCGTTTGCATGCGTGACAATATCCACCTTTGAATACAAGTGCCCCCCCCCCCCCACACACATCCATATTTAAGACTTATCCTGCAGTCTATGGGAATAATTGCCCTTTCCTTTATGATTATTAATTAAAATTACTCATGTAAACCGCGCGAAAAAATATCGTTCCTCGTACCCACGAGTGCTCATGCCGCTCACCAAAGTTCGGAACCTAATGATAAAAATTGACCTTTTAACGGCTATATCCCGGGGCCACTTGTATTCAAAGGTGGATATCATGCGTGAACATGAACTTACAACAAAATGCACCCTAAACAAGTATTTCCACGGACTAAAAACATAGGCCTACACATACATCACAAATTCAGGGTTAATATAAAAATACCCTTTTTCCACATTTTGCTATTTTGGCACCCTAATCAATGTACGCGCGTACATCGCCTGTTGGAAAAAAGAGACCCTTTTTACGCGTTTTCTTGTTCATGCATCATATCCACCTTTGAATACAAGTGGCCCCCGCGGCCCCGGGGGTTATATGCGTCGTAGGCGTTCCTACTGTTACACCAATGATACACCGCTATTTTTCCAAGTAATTTACTGAGTCTTGTACTAAAGTAGAAGCCACCATTCCTTTTACAATATAAGCGTATTTTAAGCGTGTAGTGCGTTCTGCTAGCGTACTGGCTGGTAATTGGGCGAAAGTGAACCTTGACAACAATCGCCGATGCTGAGTGTTTCATTTCATTTCAGTGGCTCAATCGTGCGCGATCTGTGCAAAATTTGCATAGCCCTGGTCCCGAAAGTGGTATGACGAACGGACTACGCGTTAAAGGAATTGTGGCTTAGACTTTACGGTATAAATTTGCAATTATTTCTTTGAGTTCTTGTATGATTTCAACTCAATATCTGAGTCCAACCCCTTAATGTTACTGCTCATACATGTTTACAGTGAGTCTTTATGTATTTGCTTTCACATTAACAAAATGTATGTAAAGCTTTAAACAGTGGCGTAGCCGACGGGAGGGGCAGAGCGTCCCTCATACAAATTTTGGTTGGGGAAAATCGGGAAGGCAAAGACGGATATTCATGCCAAATCAGTACTGATTTCACCGCTTTGTCCCTGCGAGAAGTTTTGCCTTCGATTTTTGTTTGCACTGACCCGGTGTGAAAGCAGATATAGTCCGGTGGGAGCCATAGTCCGGGGCTCCATAGACGATAACGGAATAAAGCGTGAAACTAATGTTGCGTAAAAGAGTCAACTGAATCGATTGCCCTATTGTTCACCATTGTTCCCGGACTATGAGTACGCCGGACAATGGTTACTTCTACACCGAAACTCCCCCGGCTCGGAACCATCGGACTGGCTACTCGCCTGGCTGTAAACCTGGACGGCCAGGTGCGGTGCCAGGAGGTAGCATGAGGCGGCCGCCCCCTAGGAGTTTCAAAACTGAAAAGAAATAGGGGTTTTGAGCAACAAATTGCGTTAATTGGGGTTTTACCCATATGTTAAATTCGCCCTGGCGCCGCCGATGTGAACAACTAATGTTCTTTTAACCTTCTTTCCTATACCCGTTTGACTTCTGATTTCAAACAGTAAATCTCCAAGCTTCAACTAAATAACAGTAAAATTAAAGTTTCAAATATTTTTGTAACTGTACACTTTCTTCTTGTGAATCTGAATAAACACCCATGGCCAACTGTAGCCTATAAAGCACGCTAACAGCTGTTAATTACCGGTGGGGCAGGAGCTATAGTCCTCCGGGCTCACAGTCCGGGAACAATGGTGAACAATAGGGCAATCGATTCAGTTGACTCTTCACGCAACATTAGTTTCAGGCTTTATTCCGTTGTCGTGTCTATGGAGCCCGGACTATGATACCTGCCGGACTATGATTAGGGTAAAGCGGGGTAATATGGACCCCTTAAGCAAGATCGTAATTTCCAAGAATTGTATTTTATTCTTTAATGACTTTTCATTATCAATTGGAAGCTTTGGTTCATGGGTAGGTACAGACCAAAAGATATTCATTCATCTCTAACCAAATAAAAGATATAGGCTTTCAAACTTTTTTTTGCAAAGGGTCCATATTACCCCATGCGTCGGCAATATGGACCACCCAGTTATTTGCAATAGGGCTGGGTAATATGGACCTCATTCGAGGGTTGACAAACAGAAGGACGTAACTCAAAGAAATATTAAAGAATTTCTTTAATTCTGCTGTAATACTGCTTTTGAGAAATGCGATGCTTAATATTTTCTACTAGGCAAATCTATTCATTACTCAAAATGTTAACATCTCATAAAGCTCATATATGGTACTGTAAGCAAACATTATATAAACAAAAAGCAATTGTTAATTATGAACAGCAGAATTAAAGAAATTCTTTAATAGTTCTTTTCAGTTTGAGTTACGTCCTTCTGTTTGTCAACCCTCGATTATGGTCCATATTGCCCCGTCCCATAAATGTTCTACATGGGAATATAGGGTGTCCATATTACCCCCAGATCACACATACACCAATTATCCAGCCGTTTTTTAATTAGATGTAAGCTAGGAATCTGATTCATGTACTGATACATGGGGAATGCCAGTACCTTATGTTGCCATGGTAACAACCTCCAGACCGAGGCTCACGATAAAATGGGGATGTTTTAAAGCATCACTGACATAAAGAAGAAAACGTGTTGAAATTGTAATTTAAAATATTTCTTATAACTTTAAGGACACTTCCTCCGTTAATAACTGAATTTAAGTTGTCAAATGATGTTCTTTCAAGTAGCAATAGGAGGAACACTCCTACCATCCCCAGTTAAAAGTTACAAGGGGGGTCCATAATGCCCCGGGGGTCCATATTACCCCGCTTTACCCTACTTTCACACCGGTCTGATATTAGGTGGATCCTTTGGTGGAGACCTTGTAAAAATCAAGCACAGTGTTGTTTATACCATGGTTATATAAAACAAGCGTATTCGTTGATGTTAATGTCATGTCCATTGGATCGTCCAAATCCCTTTGTAAGCATGCAACCAACTTTCCAGTAGTGATGCAATATTGTTCAATTACACCCTTCCCTTGTGTAGCAACAACACCAGTAGCGGGATTTGCTTCTTGCCTACAAACTAAAGACATCTGCTTTCATAATCGTAACAGAACCCTTTCACTTTTGAAACATCAAGTACTAAAGTTTCTCGTTGACATGAAATGTCTACAACACACTCTGCATTTATGGCCACCTCTGATTTTGAGATAGGGACAATGTAGCGTGGATTCAAGCGCGTGTATATTTTTTTCAGAAAAAAAGCCTGTCGCCGTATGCCACGTGATCAATTGTCTACCTTCGTCACCTATAAGAATGCAGCCGTCAGAGAGAGTAGCAACACAGTTTGCACTTACGTCCGCGTCATCTTCTGTTTTTGTATAGATTTTGCCATTATGGACTCCATACGTAGAATACATTTCAACGCAATTACCCCTTGCAATCAAACATTGATCACAAGTTTGGGAGACGGCAATGTCATACACGGGATCTTTAAGCTTTTGGAGCGATGCTAACTTTGAAGCTGCGGAAGACGTAGGCCTACTAGCTAGTCTTCGTAGTTTGAACGTGTTTCGCAGTTTGTAGTTCCATTCATTATCTTCATGCTGTATTGAGTACACGTGAACGGTCAGCAATTCGTGAAACAGCTGCACAACAATGTCTAAATCTGACGCAAGCACTTAAATGAGCTTTCGTGGGTAGCGTGGAATTTGTTAATGAAAATTAAATTCAAAGTTACAGTTGGTACCACGACACACGTGACCCAGCTTAACTTCGTCCATGTCTTTTGGTTTTACAAGGACAACGGCTTGTTTCTGACTCTCTAATACGGGAAGAACTCGGTAATTTTTCAAAAGATGTGAGTAGAGCTCATGCTGTTTAAGGTAGTCTGACACGGATGCTTCCATCATAAGTGTCCTAGCTTATCAGTGGTTGCTTTCATTTATTTTGACCACGCTGGGATTCTTCCTTTTGACGTTTTAATTTGTCAGTTCGTAATCCACCTAGTCCTCTCAGTCTTCCTTGGAACATACTCCTTCTCCAATCGATAAGGTCAATAAAATTGTTCTTCTTCCGCGATCAAGTTTTCCTTCTTCAAGCCAAATATTCATCGAAATTCTGTTCCATTTGGGTGATTGCTGTTGCCTGTTGCTCGCATTTCTTGGCGGCAATATATGCCTTGTTGATAACGCTTTCATTTCGAGTGTTGTTCATTGTACATCTCCTTAACTTCTCTAATCGTGTTCTTTATGGTGTAATAGCTGACAAACCTGGCAGATTGTGCACTCGGCATTTAGTACAGTAGTAGTTGTTCTTGTTCAATGTGGATTGACACAAACGTGTTTGCTTATTGCTTCAATTCGGAGCTCTTCAATCGAGGGATAGGTAACTTCCTTTGGTTCTGTATGTTTCTGATGTTTTCTGCAAGGTTGCGTATGCGGACGGACAGTCCCCCGGTCGGTGACGCCCTGACTTGAAACACTGTGTTCCGCCCTGCATTCGGGACAGACAATTATAGAACCTTCTTTTTGAAATAGTTTACCGAGGATATTACGCAATATATATGAGAACAAGGTAATGGCTTTGGTGGTATGGATCGGACGAAGAGTTCATAACCACAAAAGGACATTCCAGATTCCTCTTCAGCGCTGTAACAACATACGAAGCAGCCATTGTGTTAATGGAGGAGATTTTAAACCAATTATCCAAAATACTCGTAGCTAATCATCACTGCGAGAACTCGTTTTGCCGCTGAAAGTACTGTAACCCCTCACTCGCGGTTGTGGATTCTGGAATGACTTAAAAGAGAGAAACAACGATAACGATTATGCCAGTATTTGTATATGACAGGCATCAGCAATAATTTATCTTAATGTACACATTCCGCCCCCTAATATTTCACGGCGTCCTCGCGTGGTATTTCAAAGTTCACCGCGAATTACACTAGTTGAAAATCCCAAAAATGCTTTAAGCCCACAAAACCTTTAACACTTAACAGGATACTTAAGGTTTATTAAACAAATGACAACCTTTTTATATACTCATTTAACTTGGTTTCGATCGTTTATTTAAGTTTCAATTTTGATAGTGGCACTAATTTAATATTTAGTTGTGTCATGATCATCATTAAATGATATACCATCAAAAGTAGTGATGCCCTAAGAATGGTAAAGCTGCAGGGATGATGGTGTCCCAGCGAATTTTTCAAATTTAGCCCTCAAAAGCCATTTGACTGAAATTTGGGTGAAACTGTTTCATACGATTCTTATCAGGTGCTTTCCTCTTAAAGTGGGCCTTAGGTGTGATTGTACCCATTTTCAAAAAAGGGATAAAGAACCGTCGAATTATCGTGGTATTTCCCTGCTACCGATAATAAGCAAAATATTTTCGAAGGTTGTTTAGATAGACGCCTAAAACTTTTGGGAAGATGCTTGAAAATATTTCACCAAGAACAAGCCGGTTTCCCGAAAGGTTTTCGAACTATCGATAATGTTTGTATTCTCGACACCATTACAATAAATAACTTACGCGTAAGAGGAGACGACTTTACGTTGGCTTTATTTGATTTTTGTAAAGCTGTTTGATCTATGATGCCTGTTATGAAAACTTTTTGGGAAACTTAAACGAGCGGGAATTGATTGTAATATGCTAGCGTTTTGAGTCCATGTATAGGCAAATTTAAATGCTCGTGTAAGAACACTAATGGATAACAAATGTTTTTTTTGTGTAGGGCTGGCGTCAGCAGGGGTCTTATTGTCCCATTTTATTCAAAATTTTCATAAAAATCTGAATACAAGATGAATGCTGCGGATATCCAAAAAAGTCCCCAAATTCATCAATGTAACCTTAAGGCATCTCTTTTGGGCGGATGATCTAGTTTTAATAAGTGATACCGTTTTCGGTTTACACACACAAACTCGAATCCTTGTCAGAGTACTGCGGCACCTGGGGTCTTTCAGTAAACATAGACAAAACCAAGATCATGGTGTTTTAAACGGGGTGGTCAGTTAAAGCGTAAGAAAAAAATGGTTCTATGAGGTTCGAAACTTGAAGTGGTTAAACACCGTTTAAAACCTTTGTAAGATGTTTGCTTGCAGAGGGCAATTGGCTCAGGGCACAGGAGTATACAGCCTCTCAGGCTACAAAGCATTTTTTGGTCTCAAAAGGATTTAAAAAAAAAGTCAAAAGTTATTGGCAGCTATTGGTTTTTCAAATCTTTGGACACCAAAATAAAAACCTATTCTGTTTATTGGGAGTGAATCTGGGGGGGAACATCCGAATCCCCATAATTGAAGAAATCCATATGAAATTTTGTCGTTCTGTTATCGGTATTTAAAATCATAATCAGCTCACAACCCGCGTAGCGGGGAGAATTCGGGAGGTATCCATTATTGGCAAATATGCTTTTATCTGTATTAAATACTGGTTCTATATTTTATACCTTGTATAGAAATAGATATTTGTATCAATGCTATGATTTTCAATTTAGAATGCTGAAAGAGGCAAGGAATGTTGGGCTGTGCGGATTCAAAAATATTCTTTTTCGGTATGGATTGGTGACGTATGGATGGCACAAGTGTGGCAAATCAATTGTTTTGTTGAGTTTTAAAATGAGGAGGTCAACGATGCAATTTTCCAAATTGATCATTAATGCAATTAAACACCTTTACTTCACTAAATGTTTTATAGTAAAATTAAGAGGAATTTGGCTCTGTCGAAGATTACTTATCTGGTTGGAAAAGTCATCACATAGAATAATCCTCCCAAAGCAAGATGGGAATTCTTAATCGTGAAATGGGAGTGGTTAGATGGTAATATCCCCAAAATGAACGCGTTTGTAAAGATGTGATAAAGGAGAGATAGAAGATCTTGATATTTATTATCAAATGTCTTTATATAATTGTGTTTAGAAATCGTCTGTAACCGTTGTGTGCCAAATACGTACTACTTAAAATCACTGTTCGGTCAAAAAAATCAGAGTACTATCGCTTCACTCTCACTATTCATTTATTGTGCGTACAAAATAAGGCAACTACATTGCCTCCTCGTTCATTGGGAAGTATTTGAATTTGTATATTGTAAGGCCGTTGGCCTAAATATGCTGTGGTAATAAAATCTCTTTGTTTGAAGAGAACTGAACTGAACTGTTAAACATCGAGTAGTATTTGAAGTTTACTGGATAAATTTGTTTGAATATGATTGGTACCAGTCATAAATGCCGGTGGGAGCGGTGAAAACCTACAAGATGTAAGAATGCCCATGTTCATTAAAACTTTATTTAAGGACAGCCGTAGTAGACTGCGTGGCAAGGAACATAAGATGGAAAAACGAGCTTTAGCTGTTCGAATAAGTCTAAAAGCCTCAAATTGGCCAAAAAACCAGTATGAACGCACTATAGTCCGGCGGGAGCCAGGGTCCGGGCTCCATAAAGGATAACGGAATAAAGGTGAAACTAATGTTGCGTGAAGGTCACTGAATTGAGTGCCCTATGCTTAACGGTTGTAGCCGGACTTTGAGTACGCCGGATTATAATTCCTTCTACACCTGTTCTGAAGACTTGTAACAACTTTATAATTCTTAGTAAAAGGTGAAGAGAATAAGTAATATAGCTTTGGTAGTCTGAGGGGAAAGTGATAATTCAGTAGTCCTCCAGGGCCGTCGCCCTCAAGAAGAAGAAGAGACCGAAAGAAACGAAGAAGAAAGAGAGAAAGAGAATAAAAAAGGAGAGAAAGAAAGATAAGAAGAGAACGGCATTCATAGGGTAAGATTGAACTCCAGACTTGCATAAATCAAAAATATCCACAAATATTTAAATGAGGCCCCTCAAGCAACTCGTTGGTTTCAAGTCTAGCCAACGGTAATGCATGAATTGTTAACGTCCCAACAGGACTTGTGATCAAAACGGGTAAAATAAATTTAAGAAATCACGAGCGTGGCAGTGGCATAGGCCATTCCCCAATAGTTTGGTCTACCAGTTGAGTGTTAGTGGAATTTTCAGTCCGAGAGCTGTAGTGTTCAAGAAAAAAATGTTAGGGATCGATTCCATACTCCCAGCACCATAAACTTATAGGTCTACACTGGCCGTCGGTTGGGCTAAGTACCAATTCTTACATATGAATAAATTACTATACTTTACCCTTCTTAATAACTAAACTCCGAGAGCTTCCACCCCCTGGATTCCCCCACTGTTAGAAAATTTTCCGTAAATTTACGGAAATTTCTGGCAGCAGAATTTCCAGACTTTTTTAGGGTAAATTTACAGAATTTCTGTCAATTAACGGAACTTTGACAGTAATTTTACAGAAATTTGTCTCATATTATGGAAAAAAATGTGTATTTTAACAGAATTTTTCCGAAAAAAAAAGTCCGGAAATTTTGCTGCCAGAAATTTTTGAAATATTTCCGTAAATTAACATTTTGTATGTTTTTTGTTTTTTATTTTGTTTTTATTTTTATTACGGAAATTTCTAACAGTGCAACAGGGCTCTGCTCCTGCACCCCAGTGCATGCACCCGTTAAAGACATTGGCGCTCGCTATGTGTAATTCCCCTTCGCATACAAGCTTATCATACTGTCCGTCTCAGTGAGTAAAGTTAGAAGCCAGTCTTTTCTTTGAAATTGTTACTATTACCCCTCAAAGAGTGGCCATCTTGAAGGTTCTGAATAGCTCAAATCCAAGAGCTTCAGGGGCTCCGTCCCCTGTACCCCAGCAGGGGCTCCGCTCCTGCATCCCACAAGCAGCCCTAAAGCGGGCCGCTGGACCCCACCCGTTCAGAGCTTTCCGGTTTGCGCCCTTGCGGTGTGCAGTTTGGTTCGAACGATCAACCAGAAAAGGCCTCTAAGAGCATCTACTTAGGAAAGTTTTTAATGGCCCTTAACATGCTTAAGTGGGTCCCAAACTGCATGCCGTTAGTTGCATTTTTTTATTCGCTCACTACGCTTCCAAGGACTCTTGCTGCGGCAATAACATTTCTTCAGTTTATAAGAAAATGTCTAGCGACGGTCCTGCATAAACTCCTCCACTGTACGCGTTTATTCGTGTTGACTATAGAAGTTGTTCAGTCCGGGTGCTCAGTGTCCAAAATATTGTGCTCTTGACATCTATGCCCACCTGGTTTAAAACAATGGGTGTCATTCTTGTTACCAGGCCCGTAGCCCTACGCAGCGCGCTAAGTACCCAGCGCAGGGAGGAGAGTTTTAGGTGCGGTCGCAACCCAAAAAAAATCCACAAAAGGGGGAAAGAGTCCGTTTTTTCTTCTGCCAGGCAAGGATTTTAATCCTGAATTGATCAAATCCTTATGCAGTGGTACGCAGTTCTTATTGTGTGTATACAGCCCATCCATTGTTTACACTGCTCAGCTGTTACTGATACTCTCTGTTGAGGTCAAGAGTCTCATCTTTCCATGCATGGCCATGGTCAGTGATATACATACCCTACTTGCACCACTATAGTGATAGTGACATTCCCTGATTGCACTAAATGAGACTAGTCCTAACCAAGCTTTGTATGGTAGCTATGTAACAGTTTTTCTGATTGGTTGGGTCAGATTGCAAAATTTTGCTTGACAAATTAAACTGTAGAATGACTTCTATAGCCAATTTATATCCAAAATAATACTTCCAATGTTATAATATACAATTGTGGCACAGAATTACATTGTTTGTATGTATATTTTAACACTGATAGCATGGAACTAGTTCATTAAGCAGACTAATATTCCATGTGTGGTAAACAGGCACAACTTTTGTACAGCAATGTATGACAGATATTACTACACAATAGTGATTTGGCCTTTGCACTAGATAAGAAGTTCCATTTAAAAGGGAAGTATGGTAACCTGTAGCTTGGGTGTTCCATGCAATGCGATTTCTACTTCAAAATAATACCAGATGTATCAGAAAAAGTAACATGAAACTGAATGTCTTTTGTTTCACAATAAAGGTTGATCATTATGATTGATGCCTTGCATAGTATTCATTACAATATAGTGTTACAAAACTCAATTTGTTGTTTCATTTCACAATTGTGCACTAAAATGCAGAAGATTGTCCTTTTTAAGGACTCGTCTTGTTGCGGATTGTTCTGATAAAAGGTCCACAATTTAGAGAAATTATGACAAGAAAGTCCACTTTTTGGGGATGAGGTGTTCAAAAAGTCCAAAAAGCACCATATTAGGGGAATAGGTCCACTTTTTGCGTACAGCCCTATTGTTACTTCTAATCTCTTTTATTTAATTTCATTTCATTTCACTTTATTTAGGAGTTTTCTTTTAGGTCAAACCAAGAATTAAAAACACAAAAAGCATAAACGCATACTTATTTCCATTGTGGTCCTTGCGCCTACAGTGGTAAATACAAGATTACATAAAGGATTGCACTTGTACACATGTACATATACCTTACAGTTTAAAAGTTAAATTAAAGAACGTACAAAATATGGAAATGATTGCACAACAAATAGCTAGATAAAAAAAATAGGACCAGCCCAGAAATTTAACATAATCTTACATACACACTTTGATCAGCTTCTTTGATTTGATTTAGTAAATCGTTTTTGACCTCCTTTTTAAATACATCAGAGAGCTGTTGATTCTGAACCATGGAAGGCAGTTTATTCCAAATATCAACGGCTTGATAGGCAATTTTTTTTGTCCATGGGTACCCCTGGAAATTTTGTGAAGGGCCACCCCACCCCTGGAAATTTTGTGAAGGGCCATAGGCCCTGACCTGATAGAGTAGTTATGGACATCCACAGCCTTCATTACACTATCCCGGAGATAGGCTGGGCTTTTACCATTTAAAATACGAAAAACATGATTAATCATAATTTGCGAGACTCTTAAAGAAACGGGAAGCCAGTTAATACTGCAAAATTCAGTAGAACCAATATGTGATCTAGGGGACAATTTTAAGATATTCCTGATGATCTTATTTTGGGAAGCCTGCACTTTTTGTTTGGTCTGATTAGTTAAAGCTGGATACCAAATGGACCAACCATGCATAATCGAAATGACATTGTATAAGAGCTGAAAAGAGCTCTTAAAGCCAAGGATGCCGTGTAGAATAGAAAAGCCAAGGATGCCGTGTAGATAGAATAGAAAAGCCAAGGATGCCGTGTAGAGCTGAAAAGACCTCTTAAAGTGACAGGAGGAGATTTTTTTAGGATATGAATTTCTCTCAAACTTCACTGGATCGGTTGTAGACCACCTACCGAGAACGTTTGGAAGGTTTATTGGAGAAACAAATGCAAAAGAAAACCGCAAACCTTGTTTTGAACTTGCCTGCTATCGTAATCGTTCCCGATAGAAAACCATGCTTTGACTTTCTGTCGTGCACGACAGAAACTACTAAATCATCATCTTATTACATAAAGACGGCGTATTCGGCGTATTCACTTCAGATGTGATCTAATACATTGGTAAGCATTCCAAATATGTCAAAAACCTTGGTTCGAGAAAAATTGGGGGCGCTTCTTTCTGGAAATCTCCTCATGTCTCTTTAAAAGCCAAAGGATGCCGTGCAGAATAAGTTGGGAAGAAGACTGGGAGAAACCGGTTGGCGCAGCGATCGTCCATCGCCTTTCACCAATCAGGTCTCAGGTAGGGGCTTGTTCTCGTTTCCGGCTCCTGCCTTCTAAATCGAGCTCTGGGTTAAATCTGGTATGTGTATTTCTCTCATGTGCTGAGCACCTTTCATGTGAGACAGGCGTCTTGAGCACGTTACATGGATATGTCGCGCGTTTTTAAAATACAATTATTAAATCTATAGTGTGGGTTACAATCTACCTAGAAATCGATACTTGTTTATTTGACGTTTTCGCGAAAAATGATCATAAATTAAAAAGGCGAAGTTAGTATATTACCTAGGATTATTACCTGATTACCTGGCATGGGGTATTTAGGTTCAAGACATTTCCTCGGGGCTATAGGGATCCGCGAGAATTCGCCATTTAGAGAACGGCATTTTCGCCACTTATGTCTGCCAGTTGCAGCGCAGCGATTAAATCGGCATTCCTTGTTTTTGAAAACTTACGAATCGCGCAATTATGGCACACAAAATATGTCGCCAAAAAGTTATTTTAAGAAAAACTATAAACTAACCTAGGAATGAAGACATTTAAATTAAATTGTAAAACATGCCGTGGGATGGGTAAGTGATAACAAAAATTTGGTTTTATAGCGACATAATCAGGCAATAAACCAAAGGAGTGTCCAGTTCTCAATCTCCAACCAACAGGCCTGTACTAAAATCGCGAGTATGGTTCTTTACCGCGCGTAGCGCGGGAAAATTTGGAAATAGGATTTGGAAAGCCCGGGTTGAAACATATAGTGTGAGGGCAAGTACAGACTTCCGGAACACTTTTTTATTTTGTTTATTGCTGAAATAAATATGGACCCTAAATGCGTAAGTCCTCATTAGAAAATACAAACCCTTTTCTGAGTTTAGTGATTTTTAGACCCTTTCCACGTTACGTACGTATCTGCCTGATCCTGAAAAAAATACCCTTTTTACGTTGAATTCTTGGACACGGATGATACCCCCTTTGTCATATAAGATGCTCACAGGGCCCCCACCTCTTGGAAGGATGAGGCTTAAACGTAAATACTGGGGGAGCGTGGCATGCCTCTGGTGCAGAATGTCCTTAGACGCATAACCCCCGCAGCAGCGCTGCAAGTGGCTGTAGCCTGCTAAAACTAAAACGGGGATTCGTCTGCTCATTCAGTCCCCGTAAGGGTATTTAGCCGTGACTATGTCTTCAGTTTTGTCGACTTAGGGACCCATCTTTTTCACATGTCAGGCGGGGACAATTGAATATTAATTATTAAAGAACAAATACGATGTTGGACATCTTTAACAAGGAATTTTATTATGGGGAAAACAGCCAATGTTTTAAAAAAAAAAAAGATTTGATGACGTCACGGCATTGATTTGGTTTTATTATTTGCTTCGGGGGACCCATCAGGTAAAAATGACGTTACGTATCCCTGACATTGGGAAAAGCAACCCGATTATCGTAATCGTACGTCGGTTTTGAATCAGTAGGGCAAAAGAGTGGTAAATTTGTACTGTTTAGAAATAATACACGGTGTCTTTTGGAAAAAAAGATATAATAGCAACTTGGGCAGAGAGGGTCGTGTACAGACCTTGATTTAAACATAGTAGGATGTAACATATTCGTCGCCCCCGACAGAGCAACACTGATATCTGATACCGGACACGTGACCTGGTACCTGACTAGTGACACCAAACTATTCATCAGTTACCGTTTATACAAACAATACAGGCAAAAAGCAGCACGCATCTGTTATCTCTGTTGTCACAGCGTAAATCGCTTCAGATGTGAGACTTTACACGGGGTTCTGTCAGGGAGGGTAGGACACGATCTGCTCGATAAATTTTGTGAACCTGCTACATGCATTTACTATGGCAGTATCGTACCAGTAGGACATTAAAAAAATCATCTCTTAAACCTTTGTCAAAAGTTTCTTACGTAATCTATCATGATATAAAATTAAGAAAAAAAATATGAAGTCACATCAATCATGCTTCTGTACCTGTGCATAACTCAAACTCCAGAAACTTCCCCTGCAAAAGTCAATCTCTATCAAACATAATGAACATTCAGAACATAAAGCCCATGGTTAAAGAGCTATTGCGCTCTGTAGCCATGCGCCACCGAGACACTCTAATATCAAAAACAGCCCTATATAATTATCTTACACCCCAAACCATGCACTCCTGGGTCAATCTCAGTAGCGACCGTTGAAAAATCAATTATCCCCTCTCCCATGGTTGCATATGAACGAAGCGGGGAAGATGAGCATGAAAAAGACCTCGCTACAGTCTAGTCCGATAGGTTAATTCCTGGGGTAATTCCCCGTTGTCGTAGGATAAGGGGCTGTCCTGTAAACCCGGCGTGCTATCTGTGGCGCCCAGTGGTCAATGTAAACTTCCTTGATTATTACACAGTGGTTAGAGGCCAACGATAAGCGCGGCATAAAAACAAATAAAATATGCATGATATCACCTGTAGGACATTAAGCAGGGACGTATTGAAAGACAACCGCAACGCGAATAGGCTTAACACTCATTCAGCCACAGCTTTCGTTACTCAGCCAACTTGATTCATATTTAATTTAATAACTGCTGGCAAAACATTATGGTCAAAGTCCTAGTAATACTGCCCGGTCTTCAGACACTCATGTTGATTAAAGAGTTTGCACAGTGGCATAGAAAATATTCAGATGTACAATGAAAGGGACCCTTTAATGAAATAAATCCCACAAAATTTGAAAACAATTTGTTTTTATTGTCTCAATGTGACTTAAAAGCGTCCTCCGAGGTGGCCGAGGAGGGTCCGGAGATGGCTTCCCAAACAATTACTTGTTCTCCATAACCTTCCTGTCCTGTGCCAGATGTCCTGCTGCTGTCACTGAGGGGATGTCCAGGTATTAACAGCTCTGTTTAATGTCTTCAATCTATTTCTTATCAGGTCTCCCTCTGGGTCTGGTTCCTTTGATGTTTCCTTCCAGTAGAATTTTTGGGTATTTAGCTCCGCTGCTCATTCTTTTCACATGACCAAAATATTTAATCTTTTAAATAGGGAGGAGTAACTAATATTATTTTCCTTGTAACTTCATTTCTCTGCCATAGACAGCCACGGATGCTGACATTACTGCCAGCTAAGCATTTTATCAAACTTGAAAAGCATGCAGACCATTGCTATTGTATATTTGCCAATACCTGATAATCCACCTTTCACTTGTCAGATTAACATCTTACTACAAGCCCAATTGGCTGAATGCCTTTGTGTCACAAAAATGCTAGATTCACTGTAAATTCTGACAGGAATGTCAACACCTTGATTTTCCGTAGCAGGAATTGCCTGTAATATAATAATAAAAAGGCAACCACTCTAGATATTCTCTAGATCGAGCGCGCAAGCAAAGAATTGCTAAATTCTAGTGTTTTATTTTTAATTCGTGTTCCTCCTTAGGTTTTCATCTCTCCTGGCATAAATATTTGTCCGTCCTTGCGAATTTAACAATTACCACAATGCAATGCTAATTGTGCTCAATAAGCTTGCATGCATGCATGCCACTGTGTCTCAAAATTACTAGTGTTGCATCTTTATCAATAAATAATATTATTGTTCTTTGTGGAAATGGTTGCCGAAACTTCAATCAACAAATGTGTTGATATTAAAATTACAATGGTCGAGGCAGGTCAAACATGGTGCATGTTGTGGGAATCAACCCTGGAGTGTGTTTTCCTGTGTTAAACGCCCTTCCCGTCGTCTGCTGAATAAATGTCGCCGGAGTCATTAATTAGAAAATTATTCTGTTTACCCATTAGGGTGCTGATTTGGTCTTAGTCATTTCAGGTGAGGGCTAATGTATATAAAAGCTTTACAACCATTCAAAAATATCAACTTTTAAAATCTTGAGGACGCACTAATTTTCAAAGGTGCCATTGAATGTGCTATTGAATAGTGCAGTGCAGTGGTCATAATAAGAGGTTGCAAAGAACCATAAACGTCTAACGCGCATGCATATTCTTACGCCTGTCTATTAAAAAACAGTACATTTCTGAAGATATAATCACGGCTGGGTCTTGATTGATGGACATGCATATATGTTGGACCTCTGTGGACCGCGGATGACGTTGTCCTGACTCATCTTGAATATATTCTGGAAATTAGCCCCAACAAAAACAATGAAATCGATATTTAATCGATGAACTGATGAAAATCAGACCAAGTGGCGCTGATCAACCAATGACAATAACTTCAACAGCATTGAGAATGATTAATAGGCTGGGAAATATATGATATGACCTGGAAAAAATTGCAATAGAATTTTTTTCACCACAATGCATTTCTATAAGGTCCCCAGAATGACATACTAAAAGTCCAAAAAAATCCAAGTGGTGGAAGTACGCTTAATTTGCATAAATCCAAAATGGCCGCCAATTCCTATGTTTTACATTCATTTTGTTGTAAAGCTAGTCCTAAATTGCTGTTGCAGCCCATAAAATGAATATTTTGACATTAAATAAGTATATTATGCTTTATACGTTATATAGAAATACGTAACCTGATTGGTGGAAGCATAACTAATTTGCATAAATTCAAAATGGCCGCCAATTTTCAGATTTGTATTAATTTTTGCTGTATTTCTTCTCCTAGATGGCTTTACAGTACATAAATTTACATTTCATAAGTGTATTATACTTCACTTGTTACAGAGAGAAGCTAGTCCTCATATAAAACCCAAATGGCTGTCAATTCTACATTTTTACCTTTATTTGTTCAAACTTTGTGAAACAAAATTTTGTGAACATGTGACACACAACTTTTGATGGACTTTAAATTTATATTCCATATTAACCTATTTTTCTACTGAATATCTCCAGTAACTTGTGTAAGCCGTGTGCCTTAATTTGCATACACCCATGTGGCTGCAAAAATTGGCACTGCACATAAAATATTGATAAAAATGTTATGTTCTGGTGGAGAATGACTATTCTAACACCGCCAACTGCTGGTTGATAATAAGGGTCCACCTGCCTTCTACTCAAGCACTCATTGGGCGTTTACCTCTCCCGACCTGTCAACAGTCACCGGGGACATCTGATCCAGAAAGATTTTCCCTAGATTCACCAGATCATGCCACTATCCTATCTTGGTTATCAGTGACATCAAGGCACACTCCGGCCTTTGCAAAAAGAGATGGAACTTCGGGAAAGCCAAGTGGCCCAGTTTCAAACAACTCATTAGTGAATTGTCATCCAAGCTGCCAAACCTGGCTTCTTCAGTCTTCTAACATCAACGACACATATTCTGACTTCTGCTCTATGCTCCACCAAGCAGCTAAACATTCAATTCCAAGAGGCAGAACCCCTACACCCCCTGATGGGACAAGAAATGCGACGAGGGGGAGATATCCAATATCAACTTTACCCACTCAGGCTGCAAGGCCTGGAACACCGTCAACAAGCTCACCGGTCGTAGCTGTCCAGTTAAGCAGTGTCATGTCTCTGCAAATTGCATCGTCTCAATACTTGTCACGAATAGAAAGTGGCAAGACCACACCCCACATGCAAAAGCCCACGCTTGTGCTGTTAACGAAGAGATTTAACAACTTCTACAAACCTCTCCATCGTCGAGTCCCATGTCTTAACCATTCACCTATAATGAGATCAACGAAGCAATCAAAGTTTTCAAGAATGGGAAAGCTCCTGGCAATAACAGTACAGAATTCTAGAAGCATAAGGCACCTGAAGCTGTGCGATGGCTCCAATTCTTTCGCTCTACTTTTATGGGATAATCAACAATTCCCTCAAGATGGATGACTTCAAATGTCAGTGTAATCCTGAAGCCCAAGAAACCAGCAGGCGAGCCCAAGAGTTACAGATCCATCTCGCTGCTATCTCACACGTATAAGCTGCTTGGGCGACTGATACTCAGCAAGATCAATGATACAGTCAAAGGAAATCTAAAACTCACCCAAATTGGATTTCAAAAAGGGAAATCAACAACAGATACCAAGATTTGCCAATGATATCGAGACAGCCTTCAAGAGAAAGCAGAAGTTTGGAGCAGTCTTAAAAATCTATCTGCCCCCTATGATACAGTCTGACATGGAGGTATCTACCTTAAGCTGCTCAAAATCTTCCCTGATGTCAAGTTTTTCAAGTTCATAATACTGCTCATCCCGGATCTTCCATCCTCGGGACATCAAATGGGCAATGCCATTGGAAGCCCAAACTTCGGAATGGTGTCCCACAAGGTTATGTCCTGGCACCCAGTCTCTTCAACTTTTATGTCTCAGATATGCCGAATGGAGTTTCTTTGCAGTACTCCTAAGCAGACGATACTATACTTGGAATAGCTGTTGATTCCTTTGAGGCCTTGGTGGTGCTTCTAAGGCCTCAAAGACCATATCACTGTAATCCAATTCTTCCACCGATGGCACTTGGAACTCAGCAAACCCAAGACTGTCGGTTCTATTTTCCACCCTGCAAACCACTGCGCTAAAATAGAAATTAACATCACTCTAGATGGAGAAAAACTGTCACACGATCCAACACCACAAAACCTTGTCGTCAGAATTGACCGCAGCCTTACTTGTCACCAACACACCAAGACAGTCACTGCCAAGACTCAGTCTCGTGTCAACCTCCTCAGAAGGCTCGCAGGGGCTGGATGGGGTGCATCATTTGACACTTTACACACGTCAACTGTTGCTTTGGCATAATATGCCGCACCAGTATGGAGTCACAGTGTACATTCACACACGATTGATGTCATTCTGAATGACGCAATGAGTTGTTAGCGGTTGCCTTTTGGCGACGCCTGTGCAATATCTTCCAATTCTGTCTGGTATAGCTCCTGCAAACCTTTGGGATCCTTCAGGTGATCAAGATCGCCAAGAAGTGTGACGAACCTGGTAACCTATTCCTCCTACCAACCCTATTGGCAAGAGTTCCTTATGTACCCCTTTCAAAGTTCTATACCTGTAACAAATTCTTTTATATTTTTGGCCTTAGGGTTAGGGTATTTGTTTGTATTAGGCCATAAATAAAAAATAATTTGTTTCCTGTAGGATTTTAAAAGGGGGTACATATGGAACTCTTTCCACACCATTTAAGGATCAGGGAGTTCCACGGAATCACTTTGCTACCCAATCCATGACACTGCAGTCGCAGCATCCCTATGGATCATCTTGGATCAACGCCAGATGGTCTGAGCAATGGTCATCTTCTACCTTGAACCTAAAGCAGTTTGTTGACATCATATCGACCAAGCCCATAGGAAAGTATGGGTCAACTGCACACAATTAGCCACGTCATTGATGACTGTGAGGTTTTAAGTCTCCGATTCTCAATTGAAAATCCTGGTAATTTGGTATATCGCCGAAGAAAAAGCTTTTCGATTGAAAACTAATTCTCGATGAAGAAATTGGAATCTCGATTGAAGATCCTGGTTTACCATTTGAAAAACTTGGATTCTCAGTCGATAAAACTAGATTCGCGATGAAAACTGGTGTATTGAAAAAGTTGGATTCTTCTCTTGGCGAGAATACTGTTTTTTAATAACAAACAATATTTTTCAATGGAAACTATGTATTAGTATATTGGCGATAATCCAGAATTTGCAATTGAAATCAAGGTTTTACAATTGAAAAAATGGTTTATCAATTGAAAACCTATTTTTTTAACCGATATACTAAGTTTTAAATTAGAATCAAACGTTTAGGTTTGTATGACACTTGTTTGGTAATGATATTGGAGAACAACTTTTATTTTGTATTGATGCCTCAAAGGGCCAGGAAAACATATTCACATATTCAACTATTAACAAATTTTATCATGAAGGTAATAAGTATGTTAAATTATAGATACAAGGATACAATTTTCCGGTCACGCGCCCACGTGCGTGCGTGCGCGTGCTTGCGTGTGTGTGTGTGTGTGTGTGTGTGTGTGAGGGGTGTAAGATGGAGGTGGGGTTGCTCTAAGCATTATATAGCCAGTGATAGTGAAAACAAATCTAAATGTGTTATTGGTCTGGTAAGTCCAATAATAGATGTATATAACCGATTCAAAGTTTGGCATCTTACTTCAAATTGTAGAATTAGGAGCCATTTTGGATTAAAAAAAAAAAAAAAAAAAATATTTTAGATAAGCAATATAACACAATCAGTGTAAAAATCTTAGAATTGGCGGCCATTTTGGATTTATGCAAATTAAGTACACTTCTATCAAGAATGAATGGTGTCTGTATAAGACATACAATATAATGTATTCATAAATATACCAAATTTAGGCATTATAGGTGCCAAAATATTATTTTAGATAAGTAATACAACAAAATCCTTGTAAAAGTCCTAGGATTGGCGGCCATTTTGGATTTATGCAAATTAGTCATATTTCCACCACTTGGATTTTTCTGGACTTTTAGTATGGCAATCTGGGGACCTTAAAGAAATGCATTGTGGTGAAAGAAATTCTATTGCAATTTTTTTCCAGCTTCACCTAGAATTTAAGTTATTTTTCTCAGCCTATAAGGTAGATGGAATTGCATGAGTCGTTCCTTTTCCTCCTTAAAGCAATATTAGCACATTTTTTTGAAGAGCGCCCCAATTTTTCAAAACAATTTAGATTTTTACACGGTTGCATTGGTAACTGGCTAGTAAATTATACCTGTGAATGGTTAAGCTCGAAAATGTCTGTGTGTCACAAACGAAGGAATTTTGTAATTAGAATAATTATTATCGGGGATCCCGATAATAATTCAACGGCTGCTGGAAACGGCCTTCCAATGTGAAATAGCCGGGAAATAGCGCCTTGTACGTGTCTACGCTCATCCATTAGTTGTTTTATTGGTTCAGGCAAGTCAAGTTAGAGGTTATCTTCTCGAGGTGACACTATTTCATCATGGACGGACATAAACGTAGCATTTCCAGCTCTGTCGTGGGATCCCAATTCTAATTACAAAATCGCTTATTTTATGATAAATACGCATTTCTTAGCATGTCTCGTTCGCAGGTATAGATCCCTAGACAATACCAACGTAACTGTGGCAAAATATCACAACTTTTGAAATTGGGGGCGCTCTTCAAAAAATGTGCTCTTATTGCTTTAAAGGGACTAATGGCATGAAAAATTTTGATAAAATGAATAAGGAACCCTTAACTAGCATCACTTCCACGAGTTGTGAAAACAATTTGATCATTTTACTTCTGTAAAAACAGTAAAACAATTACAATTTCTGAATCAACAAGCAAGGTGTATTATATTTTTTAGGCTGTCTTTCCTCCCTGGAGATGGGCCAGCGCCCATGTGTTGAAAAAACCAAAAAACCAACCCATGTGCCGCTTGGCCGGATTCGGAACCCGAACCGGCGACCTCGTATTACATGGCACGACGCCTAACCGACTGAGCTTCAGCTGGCTCGGTAAAGAGCGACATAATCATGTCATGTTTGATAGTGAACATAAAAAACCTAATATTTGCATTAAATATGGATTTGAATTTTACTTTTTCAATGAAAGGACACATGGCAAAGTTAGGCCATATATCAATATTTTCTTTTACAACAGTAGGTATTGGGAGTTATCAGAGCTTAACCAAGCAACCCAGTTGGGTTTGTACGAATGGATTTTAGGAATGCGGTGAGCACCTTTAATCCTAATCCTTTCTGGTGCTCTGAGCTGGTAACTTCACTTGCTCTCTAGATCTCAAGCACTGACCTCTACACATGGATATCGGGTCAGAGTCAGACAACGGTGAAACATCAGGAAGTTGTTTTCGCCCTCTACAATATGGCGGTAACAATGCATTCACCCCCTTTTGTTTCCCCCCCAAACAATAGGAGAACATATGTGTGGAACGTGTGCAGCAAGCAGGGTTATGCATTGTTTTCGCCATATTTTAGAGTCCAAAAAAACCAACTTCCTGTTGTTTCACTCGTCGACCATTCACTGTGCGGCAGCCCGCTATCCCTTTGTAGATGTCAGTGATCTCAAGCAAGCGCCAGGTTTTGCTAACTTGTGCGATTAAATAATTTGTAGGCTGTCAACTTTGCCGGCGCATCAGAACACATGCTACTAAGTGTTTGCTTGGTGTGGGGCATTAGGTGTTTTGGTGGTACGGGATGCTTTCCTTATGATGACAAGGACATAGCCATGACACGACACCAGCCTTCGATGCCAGCCCCCTGAAACTGCTGTTTCAGTCATTTTATTATTTATGAGATCCTATGAAGTTTTACCATGTATCGCCCTAACCGGTGACAATCATCCATAGGTGTCAAGTTCGAAAGGCGTCCCCTCGCCCTCCTCTCTTCTACCAAACCGACCAGCTTGATAGCTCAGTCGGTTAAGGTCCGTTCATGTTATATGAAGTCGCAGGTTCGAATCCGCCGAAAAGCGCACATAGCTTAGTCTCGCACTTTCGGTAACGTCTATGGCGCTTGTGAGAACTGTTTCTAAAATTTTTAGAAGTTTTCATTTTACCCACATTTTGAGACATTACCTTCCAAATTTCTCCTTTGGTGCAATATATGGACTCTCCACTGGTTAAAAAGTCCTTAGAACTTAATTTTCTGGACCTCAGTGGTGGTTTAAATCTTTGAAGTTTTGTAGCGTAAGAAATCACACACAATATTGCAGACAACGCCGGAACATTTTGTTTTATCGTTGCATAAAGCCTGACGTCCATTATGCAGCCTCTTTTGCAACACAATCCAGTCGCGCTGCTCACAGCCAATACCTTCCGTGCGTTCTATATGTCAAACGCTGGAGAGACTCAAGCTAAAAATCACAGCTGTCCCGCAGCTGGTTGGGTTGCTAAGTGCCTTACACGCCAATTGGGCTGCCTTTTGAAGACCATCAAATAGGGTCTCAGAAGCGCCAATTTTCGGCAGGATCGTAGAGCTGTGTTTTTTTACACAATAGAACCAATGATTTGGGCTACATTTTCCCCACTACTGCCGCGCGTGTCCACGCCTAATGAATTGTTGTTAGCAACACTGGAGAATTTCAATCAACACGTTGTGATCATTCGACTCGGGAATTTGCGTGCACAAAATTTGTTAATCACTACACTTCCAGTGCCGGTTTACTTCTATACAAAGGGTGAGAGGGATACAGAATAAGATCGCACACGTTGTGTACAAGTATTGCAGATTTGTATAAATATTGAGAGATTTTCGCTCATAGAGGTCCCCTTCTTTCGCTGCCGCTGCGTCCGAAATAGCCCCTAATTCCCTTCCGCTGCTATATTTATATCAGGCGTACTGGAAGCTGAGTCTAAGCGCACATGGGTTGTTGTCCCCTTGTGCCGACAACGTTCGGGACTGTCTGACTATAAAATGGGCTCCGTCCTTGTGTCCGTATGTCCGTATGTCTGTGAGAAAAAATGGTTAACCTGGAATGTCCGTGATAAAAATTTAACCCCTAAGTGCTGGATCTTTGAAACCGTATATCGGACACACAAACTTCCTTTCGCTACATGAAAGTCCATCATTGCATGCATCGTTTTTGCAATTGAAAATACTTGATACATGCGGGTTAGGTAATGCAAATGAGCTAATTAAATGCGTAATAACTGTATTGCTAAAACGGTACATCGACAACAAAATTCCTTCGCTACATAATAGGCCATCATTGCATGCATCGTTTTTTGCAATTTGAAAGTATGTGATATTGGGGCGGCTTAGGTATGCAATGAGCTAATGAAATATGCGTAAGTGCTGTATCTCTGAATGGGTACATCGGATAGGCAAAAGACTATGCTATGGGGAGGGTGTGAGGGGTTTTAGGGAGGGAGGTTTGGGATTGTGGGGTGTTGGGGGGGGGGAGGGTTTTGTGTGGCGGAGGTATTACGTGTTGCGGGGTGTTGGGAAAGGGGAGCCGTGTTAAGGGTAGGAGTAGGGTGGGGTGTTGGGGTGGGTTAAGAGGAGGGGATGGGTGGTGCAGGGGCTGTTGGGGGATGAGGGTGTGGTGTTTGGGGATGAGGTTGGGGTGTGTGGGACGGGTGTGGGGGTTTTTGGCGGGTGTGGGTTAGGGGTAGGAATGTTGAAGTTGCATTTATCGCATGTTAGTGATCGCAACATTCGGCGGGACATATTTTCGCATCGCGTAAATACCAGTTCGCCTGTTTTTTTTTCAACACTTATGGTGCGTGGGCCATCTCCAGGGAAAGTTAAAATATAATACATCCTTGTCTAACCTGGAGAACTAAGTATTTAAATTTCAGAACAGCAAGGTGTTCACATCCCTGACAGAATTTACAGTGTAGCTAGGCATGTTTTTTGTCGACACATTCAAAAGCTTCATACCTCGGGATTCAGGCATTTGGATTTAGCGTGTAGTAAGACAATGATCTGACGCAAGTGAAAGATGGATTAGCCAGGATTAGCACATATACATAGCAATGGTCTGTGAGCTGATGCAAATATATGCTTTTCAAGTGTTGGTAAATGCGGGCAGTAATGTCGCATCCTTGTTCCAGAATTTGCCACAAACTGCCACCGTCCCCCGGAACTCTTCCTGTTTTTACTGTTTTTACAGATGTAAACATCCAAATATCCAAACTCGTGGAAGTAATTTCCAGTAAGGGTCCTTTTCATATGTCATTTTTTTCATGGCACTTGGTCCCTTTAATAACTTTTATATCAAATGGTTCATAGTCAACATTTTTTTGGTCCGATTTGGGTTAAAATGTATTAACAACTTAGTGCCAGGGGGGGGGGGGAGGGGGCGTCCATAGTACCCAAGATTTTGTTTTTCCGGCGATTTCTCCACTCTTGAAAACTATTTTCGACCTCTAATTTTTTGTAATTGTGTAAACTTATCGATGCGCTTTTTCTTTCCATAAAAAATTACTACAATTTCTTGCCCGTTATAATAATTAGCTTGGGTCCCTAGGACCCCCCCAGGCACCAACGGGAGTGTGAGTTTAAAAATAAAAATTGCAAACTTGTTGCCAGGAATATTTTTCGCTTATGTATGTTTATATGCTAAACAAATAATTACTAGTAACCCTTTATGTGCTGAAAAGAATGCGATTCATCAGCGAACGACTTGCGCGCCATGTGCTGTACAAACCTATGGCACATACGACTGGCCCCCCTCCCACAAAAAATACAGAATGTTACAAAATGGTAATGTTTGTGTTAATATTTACATTGGTCCTTCTAAGAGCAGATTAAACATCAAAATGATTTTCAATGTGTATTCTGTGGAAGCAGTGTCGCGGAAACATACTACTATACTACTTTTTTGGAGCGATTTTGACGCAATTTGAAAACAAGATTTTGCCCCTAACGTCCAGAAGACGCATTTATATTGCACCTGTGCCTTGTCTTATTCCCCCTCACAGGTGGTAATGAGTTTCATTTGAAATCCCCACTCGGGAAAGGGTTGTTTTTGGGGGGAAACCCCCACCCCCAGGCACCAACGGTGATGAAAACACCTCAGTGGTGTTGAAATCGCCTTTTAAAGAAAACGCATTTGGGAAAGGTTCAACATAACAGAATAAGCCGTAACCTTTTCCGACAGATGGTCTGTAGGATCTGCATACATAGGACCGCTCATTCAGGGGGTCTCAACAGGCGGCCCGCGTGCCAGATCCGTCCCGCGAACTTAGTGTTTGGCCCTTGAACATTTAAATATAACAGCAACCTAGCCAAAGAGGGTGCATCTGGCCCGCGAGAATGAATATTTTTGAAGGGTATAAAGCCCGCCATGGCCCGCGAGTCAAACTAGTTTGAGAACCCCTGCTCTAATTCATGATACCTAGACAAAAAATTAACCCCATAGTTTGAGCATTTCCCTCTCCTCTCCAAATAGTGGCATATAATCCTGTTGATCACCACTTGTAACATTTCCGTCAGTTAGAATATCGTGCCCTTTCTTTAGGGCATCATAACCATGTTAATCCATATTTGTTCCAATGCATGGACGGTCATTTAAAAGTGACAGGAGAGATTTTTTTAGGAGTTGAATTTTCCATCAATTTCACTGGATCGTTTGTAGACCACCTACCGAGAACGTTTGGACGGTTTATTGGACAAACGGTGCAAAAGAAAACTGAATGCAACCTTGTTTTGAACTGCCTGCTATCGTAAATCGTTCCTATAGAAAAACCATGCTCTGAATTTCTGTCGTGCACGCATAACTGATAAATCATCTCTTATTACAAAAGACGGCGTATTCGGCTTATGGGTGATCTAATACATTGGTAATCATTCCAAATATGTAAAACCCTAGGTTCGAAAAAAAGGGGGCGCTCGTTCGGAAATCCTCATGTCTCTTTAAAGGATCTGTCTAACATATTTATATTTATCTCCTATTAAACCATTTCCTCTCTAATGAGGGGATACCTTTGATGAGTGTATCACTCCAAAATATTCACTCTTTCATATTAAGAGATCAGTCTAATCTATTTTTTTTTTGGATTCCCTGTTTGTCATCGTTCCTTACAACAACCAACAAACAATAACAAAAAAAACGCTCAAAAGTCACCAAACGCTTCGCCTAATTATTGAGCTAAGTTTCATTTGCGCTATTTCATAAAATAAACTCGGACCCCAGACCACTTTTCACTGCAATGGAGATAGTGGGGATAGGTCCAATGCACGTTTCCTGGGTTAAAGTGGGGAGGGGAGGGTTGTTGTACAGCCTATAGATTTTTCTTTTCTATTTCATTCCATATAAAGCCCATACACATGATACATATATGCCCGTGTTGGTCAGATTTTTTTTAAAGACTAAATCACAAATAAGGGCAAACCTTGTGATGTCTTCGGGGTTGTGACGTAATTATGACGTCAAACGGTTGTATAATGATAGTTGTTTTTATTGAAGAACAGAAAAAGAGACCTGTACCTATCCATTGATCTCAATGTGCCATTTCATTAGCATATAGAGTGGTCCAATAAAGGATTACACTATTTTGTATACACATTTCTCAAAAGTGGGTGGACATATTAACATTTTTTGAAAAAAAATTAAAGTACAATATCTTGTTAGAACCTGGTGAAAATCGCATTGAAAAGAAAACTCAAATCACAAAATGAGTGCAGAGAAAAATGGTCAAAAACCACTTTGCACTCATATAAGTCTATGGGACAATCATGGTTGAAAGTCTCATTTATTGTGACAAAACCAGAATAAAACAAAAAGTATCACCGGCGACACAGTTTTGACAATTGATTTGGATTATTTAGTAAATTAATATGTAAATTTTATATACGAAATTTCATTGCGGGCAAATATGATTTTTCTTAAAAACCTAGTTTTACACGTCTTTCTATGGAGAATGGGCATATAGAGGACGCTATAATATACAAATCATGACCTTTGTAGGGCTATATGGCAAGATTCCCCGCAATGGATTTGTCTGATTTTTGCAGAGATGATAGCCCTTGCATGTCCTTACCTATATCAGTTGTCAAAATTGTGTCGCCACTGCTTAAAATTGTTCTAGAAATAAAATAGACAATTTGTATGGGGTCAAACAGCTGTTTTTTTTTTTTTTTTTTTTTTTTTTTTTTTTTTTTTTTTTTTTTTTTTTTTTTTTTTTTTTTTTTTTTTTTTTTTTTTTTTTTTTTTTTTTTTTTTTTTTTTTTTTTTTTTTTTTTTTTTTTTTTTTTTTTTTTTTTAGCTTCCTGATTTCCATTTTGCCCCATGTCATGCTTGCATACGCACATGCATCCCTATGTCTGACCTTTGTCACTTTGTCCTTAGGAAATCGAAATAAATGAAGATTTGGTGATTTTTTTTGGGGGGGGTTGAGCAATTGATAGCCGAACACCAGTTTTTCAATCTACTCGCCATTGCTTTATTTTGCGCGTATGCTATACGAGATGTTTTCGTTTTTCTGACAACAGGGGCTCCTTCCCCATGAATGTTCCCCTCCATTATACATTAAAACAGTCGGAGTGTCGTAGTCTGTGTTACAGACCATGTAATTGTAGTACTCTAGGGAAAAATAAACTACCGGGTACTATCAGCTAAAGGGACCAACCTCTCTGAGTTTCACCATCCTCCCCCCCCCCACCATCCCACGATTTCTTAAAACCGTGTCTTTGACCAATACTAGTAGTCCGGCAGAACCCTGACTGAACCTATTTTGTATATAGTTTTTTTTTTATGATTGATTTGTGTAGCTGGAGGGGTCTCTTTTCGGAATCTGCCGGGTGGACTTTGTCCACCCTTGAGGGTTTTGAGAAATTCAAGATGGCGTCCAAGGTGGCCGCCATTCATATTTTCAGGTATACTCCTTCATATTTCACCCTATAATAATAATTTTGGTGTCTAAGTCACTTGTTTAGTTGGGGTCAATAATATCAATTAAGAAGTTTCAAGCCGCAATCGGTTCACTTCATGAATCATCCAATATGGCTGGCCAAAATGGCCCGCCATTACATTTTTCAGCTATACCCCCTTTGTGTAGCTGGAGTGTCTCTTTTCGAGAATCTGCCGTGGACTCTTGTCCACCCTGCAGGTTTTTTTTGAGAATTCAAGAAATGGGTCCAAGATGACCGCCATTACATATTTTCAGGTATAACTCCCTTCATATTCAACCTATAATAATAATTTTGGTGTCTAGTCATATGTTTTGGGGGTCCAGTAAGCATTTAAGACCAATTTCAAGACCAAGGAGGGTTCACATCATGATCAATCCAAGATGGCCGCCAATATGGCCGCCAATATGGCCACCAATTACATATTTTCAGCTTTAACTTAAGCTTGGATGATAAAATGGGTTCCTAGTTATGTTTTTGGGGTCAACCAATCCATTAGAATCAATCACAACTTCACA